>DWNE01010447.1:0-10338 GCA_018249875.1 Cecropterus toxeus
ATTTAAGCACCCCCAATATGTGTAAATGTACCATTTTTTTAGCCCAACGAAGTGGGCGCGGGTCTGCTAGTAAAATAATAATTCGAAAAACTTTATAAAAGTTCGTAATATACATACGTCCGTATCTCTATATTTCTGTAGTGGGTTTTAATTAAAATATTCTTCTATACAAAACCCTTTGTTTCTTAGTAAAATAACCTACATACGAGTATTTTACCGGCCCAAAACAATGGACAAAAAGGTTCAGATTGATAGAGAATATGTTTCTTTTTCATTATAAAACAATAAACAACGAACAATAACAAGCAATAACGTCGATGTTAATAAGGAATTCATTGTGAAAAATACGCAATATTGATAAAAAAATTAAATAAAAAACAAAACAAAAAAATATATTTATTATATAGGAGCCCTCTTTAATATCTATTTTATTTTAATTCAATTATTCAATTGCATTATTTTTTGTTACAATATTATAAAAAATAAAAAACATCGAAAAATCTGTTGCCGACCATTAATAGAGTTCTAATCATTAACCGAATTTTTCAGTTTTTTTTAGTATCATTTACTACTGCAGCACCATATTATAACGAGTCATAGAAAACATCTACACAGCTGTTGTAACTATTATCATATAAATACGTAGAAATAGACAGACGAAAGACAGAAGTCTCGGTCGTAAGCAAAAGCAAACCCCAGGGGCCTCAACCGACTTGCTACTTTTAGGATCCGCAAACAACGATTTAACTGCTCTCGCTAGATGTGGCAGTCAAACACTACAGTACGCAAGTGTTTCGTTGTGTTATATTGGTTTTATTTTTAGAGTTCCGTAACTAGTAACATCGTTAAAACATTAAAACAAAAAAACCCGACTGCATAGAAAGAATTTTTTGTTTATGTTGATATATATTTAATTTAACGCTTACGTGAGTTTTTGTCAAAATAGTCAAGTAAAAGTATTACAATGTGTATAATTATATATTTTTAGATTGGTCTATTTACTAGCTTTCATTTAATACTCATATTGTCTTAATAGAAAAAAAATCGGCCCCTTCCACCCATTTTCCTCTACATCCAGGCGCCATTTTGAAAAACTATAAAACCTATGTCACTTTGCAAACTGAGACGATTCAAATAATATGTCATATGTCACAATCCGTCAAGTCGTTTGGGCTGTAGCGCGTGCCAAAGTAATGGACATACATACAAACAAACATACATACATACGCTCGAACAATTCCTCCCCTCCTCTTCTATCACAGTCGGGTAAAAATGAAACCCCATTACTAAGACTTCTTCTGGTGAGAGACGAACGGACAGTCTGTCTGTCACGAGGCTGTATCATAAACCGTGATAGCTATCTATACAGTTAAAACTTTCTCATATGTGGTATTTTTTATTCCGCAACAACAAAAGCATAACTAAATAAATATTTAAGGTGGGACTCCCATAGAACAAACCTGTCTTTTTTTTGCGTTTTTTTTAGACAATTTTAACCTTTGTGTCCAAGTCCGACGCGCTCTTGGTCGGTTTTTATGTTAAGCTCTACTTTTTGTATTTTTTTAGACGCTGAATATAAAAATACGTTAAAAAATTAATACAGTTGATACCCTTTTCAACCTTCGTGAGTCTACTCCGGAAACTCCACTGACAATTTAAATTTGCCCATGAACAACCTCTATTAGGTACATCTGTGTGCTGGATTAAATCGTGTGGTAAGACGTAAAATTGTTACAGTCATTTTAAAGTATGAGTACGTATTATAAATTCCATTAAAAATTTAATTTTCTCGCTGTATTACCAGAAGCTAGTATCGACGGAAATAAATAAAGACCAGAAAATAAACAATTTACCCGTTCATTATCATTCTGATTGCAGTGTAAGCGGATTTGTTGGGATTAATGTAGTTAAGCCTGCAATATGAAACTATGGATATGAACCTCCATATAACTTATCTATTAATGCAATAACATACCGTATTATTGAGAACAGTATTAGCTTAATAGTAGAAACTCAGCCTCTCAATCGAGGGTCCG
Organism: Cecropterus toxeus; assembly: GCA_018249875.1. Classification (NCBI taxonomy): domain Eukaryota; kingdom Metazoa; phylum Arthropoda; class Insecta; order Lepidoptera; family Hesperiidae; genus Cecropterus; species Cecropterus toxeus. The sequence continues at coordinate 2,037 of DWNE01010447.1, forward strand.
AAGTTCAAATCCCACGCATCAATGATTTTTCTAAAATTATGTGCGTATTAGAATTTAATTATCACTGCTTTACGGTCAAGGAAAACATCGTATAACATGCATATCTCATTTTTCTAAAAAAAGAGTTTTTCAAGGTGTGTGAAGTCTACCAATTTGCATTTAGCCAGCACGGTGGTTTATGGCCTAAAACCCTATCATTCCGATAGAAGAACCGTGCATAGAAGTGGCACAATAATAATGGGCACCATAGTAGAAACTGTGTAGTTTGACTGTGTTAATCAGTTCTTGTGTTACGTGGTTGCCGGCTCATGCATATATGTATGGCGACTATCTTAGTCCATGGGAAGGGCAAAGCATCTGTGATCGACTTCAGATATGCTGATATTGCTACAGATGCTTACAGATGTCCATGGGCAACAGTGACCACTTATCGTCAGGTGGACTGTATGCTCATTTACTGCTTCAATCTGATAAAAAACTCAAGTGAAATAAGTAATGATTACTATAACCATCCGTGCAATTGAGTATTTAAACTCTTCATCAGGACTATACAATTTTGAAAAAGAAGCTTAATTATAATACATGCTTAATTGCTTTTTACGCAATGTTATTTAATAGAAAACTTTATTATGAGAACTCTTTGAAGTCTGTAAAATAAAAACTTGAATAGCATTACCTAAATGTGATCTTATTTATAATAATTCTGGATGTTGTCTTAATAATTAGATAGGACAATGATAATTAAAAAATATAATATTTCTGGTTCTCCGCAATAAAGAACTTATAATAATGTGCGACGATAATAAATAAGTAGATAATAATGAGCAATTACACTCAAAATAGACAAATTTGTACGAAATTACAAATTTGTCTTAAACAATAATAACACAATTAGCATTCATTGTTTGAAAACTGTTCTAATAAAAGTAAAATGGAATAGAGCAGGAAAAATATGCGGCTACGAAGTGAGAAATGCAGAATTGTAGGATCGCACGATCATCTGATAACGCTCGCTGTTTTACAAATTTCGATAACAGGAGATAACTTCGTCCCACTTTATCGCTACGAGATAGAAGGGGACGGAAATAGAAATCGAGGTCATCGATAACATCGGTATGAGAAAACGCTGACAAAAAATAAGAACGTACAGATGGGAAGTCGGTTCTTCAATTCAATTTATAAGCTCGTCGATGCAAAATTTCTCCTCATCGTCCTTTTGGCTCCCAATATACTAGAATGGGAATATTTTAGGGTCCGGATGAACAAAACGAAAATTATAGAGTCTATTCAAGCCACTTCCAAATTTTTCGTGGTTTGATGTTGGAATCTCAACCATAATTATTTTCAACAAAAGCTAATTTGCATATGCGTTCTAGGGGCTGAAAAGTGTATTAAAGATGTGCTTAGATTTTAATATGTGAGACATACGAATTTTTAATTAATGACCAGTCTATTCATTCATCAATCTTTGTTTATTATTTTTGTATTATTGAATGGTCACAGGTCAAGCTAGAAACTGGAGCCAATGTTTATTTTCTATATAAATCTATGATAGTTTAACAAAAACAGAATTACCAAAATATCTAAATTAGAGTTACAAAAATATATAAAGGGATGAAAGGATTAAAAGATACAGAAAAGAGATTCCCTGAATTTCTTGCCGGATTCTTCGCAGTCGAGGTCGTGTTTCGATTCGGTAGTAGTGTAAGAAAAAATATTGTACATGACAATTTGTGAGTGCCTCCGTAAGCCTGTGCCAAATAAATACATTTCTTTTCATTGTTTTCAAGGAATTCGTTCTGAAGAATATATTGCTACAAGATTATTTGGCTTAAGCCGTATGTTCCTAATCATTAGTTCTATTAAGTAGATAGTTGTCACAACATGATCAAATTACTAAGCATTAGCCTCATACCAGGATATGTTAAGCTTTAATCCCAGAGGCTTCATTGCTTACATTGCTATACTATTGTTATTAGATTATCTATCTACTTTATCTTGTTAGTGATTGTATTGTATTGATTTAAAGTACATTGAACTGGAGGCAATGGCTTAACTCAAATATATCTAGAGCTTTATTTTCAAATAGAAACACTCGTATTAAAAATGTTTATACACACGTTATATATTCGTAGGTCGCTGATTATAATAATAAAGCTTATAATACCGCTTTCTACACTCCTAGTCTCATAGTAGGATTTTATCATCTGTCGTCAGTGCCAAGGACTCACAAAATGACAAATACATAAACGCGCCGAGGTCGCGTTCCGATCCGGCGTAAGAAAAAATGACTAAACTGCTACAGGACGCCTGTCAGATGTATCATTGTGTTCGTTAAAGTGTTATGCATAAAGACAATATTGCGACAGGAACTTAATATACGTAGCTGTGTGTACAGTGTGGCTGTGTATAGTGTGGCGATCCCGTCGCCACGGTAAGCCTAGCCACACCAACAATCATTTTTAGGTAACTAACAATTTGAAAGTGCCCCGTAGTCCTATGCAAAATGAAGATATTTCATTTCATTTCAAAAACCCAGACCCAGAACAGAAATTTAAATTCATCGTTAAGATATCTGTCAGTGCTTAACACTGCTGCATTTATAATAACTGAAAGAGATAAACCTCAAAGGGATCAATCACCTTAACACCTTCAGAGCTGACACAATAATCACCATTCGTATCATCATTCAAAATCGTTTCATACTTCCTTTTCCAGTACCGAAACTTTTGAACGAATTTGCCTTCAAACATAGGACAAGAATTTGAGACACGTCTTATCTAAATGTTAGAATCATAATACTCCTATCTACATTAATTTTAATTATTGTTCTAGTTTATATAAAGAGATATTTGCATTTTTGTGCAAGTGGATAAGTTTAACCTTGGAGAACCTTAGCTTATGATTAGTAATTCATGCGAGATCGATATCTTCCACAGGTGCGACTGTAGGTAAAAACACATCACGAGCTGCACCTTCTTTGTTTGCTTAGTTGAACAAAGGGAAGGACAAATGTTCTTTTTATGACGCATTGTTTAACTAACAATAGTTATTAATTCATGTTTGTCTTGATTTGTAAATAAGTATGGGTGATTATGTTTTCCGTCGGACCTAATTGACTTGTGATTGTATTATCAGGAATAAATAGATAGAAAATGGCCCTGAATAACATATTGTAACAATAACTAGAGCTGATAAAATAATAGAGCCTTTTATTTTTATTTAAATATTACATAACATATAATCAATTTCAGATTATAATTATGTAATGTTAGTGTTTTATTATGTTTTATATACTTAAGAAAATAGTGTTAATCAAAACATGCGGCAGCGTGAATTCTATGGCAACAGCAACTCGAGTGCTATTTACAGAAACTATTTGGAGCCACTTTTAATAATTCATATATAATTCTACAGCAAAAATTCTACATATATAATTCTACAGCAAATATCTACGTAGAAAATTTTAAGTTCAACAAATGTTTTTATTTATCCTTCTCTTAATTTTAGTTTTCCAAGAATTTATGGCAGCTTCATCTGCAAAGGAATATTGCAGGAATAAAATGCTCCTCTGAAAATACTTACTAAGGTAAGGTGAGGCCTGATACTTTCTTATTGTTAATACTCGTATGTTTCCAATCTAACACTTCTTGTACAAAAATGTTAATAAACTCTATTATAATATGTTTTAAGTACGGCTTATTTTATGTATAAGCAACAAATCAAGGACAGATAGCAGCGGAACAATCAAGCACAATGTTCCCGGACATGCAACTATGCATGCACAATTGTTCCAGATATGAAACATCTAACAAGTTCTGCGGAAAGTGAAAGCGAAATGAGCCCATCGCCTGCGGACAACCTCACTTGTATAGCATTCAAAGACACGGCAGTACAATTGAGCGTTTCTGGTGAACAAAGCCTCCGACCCATTATAACTACCAGCCAATTTTCTACCTTAACACTCACACCAAGAGAACATTTCACTATAAGCTTTGTCGAATGAGGGTAGTATTACTAAGTGAGGAAACCGGACTTAGCCGGTTCAATCTGGCTAAAATTTTGCTTCCTCAAAACATGCGTCATGGAACCGCAGCGCTTTACGTTGGACATTCGAATTTTGGGAATTCTGTCCGTGCGAAAGAGACGCATGGATGTTGTTTGACATGCGGAAAGGGGATGCAACATGTATCCGATGCACGGAAATACTGACATGTTCTGATTAGCTTGTCAATATCAGTTGAAGGCGGTGATTGGTGCTTTAATCACTCGCTACATGCTTGGACGTAAATGCGGTAGTTTGAAAATTTTCTCGTACTATTAGACAACTTCTCGATATGGCCTTCGGAGTTTCAGCGAATTTTGCTCGTTTATTTAGTTCGATAAAGCGTTTTATTGGAGAATAATTTGTTCTGGCGTTCAATTCACTGGCCTAACTTTAGTTTAGATTTTGTTTTTAATAACAATTTTTTTATTATCACTTTGGAAGATAACAGGCTTTTAAGTATGTTTATTTTAGTGTTATAAATAGTTTATCAGTCTTTACTTTCTCAAATGCAATTGTAGAGTGTAAGTATATGATTGATTTTTTTTGCCATATTAATGTAAAGCTTCCCAAGTCTTAGAAAATATTATTCTATCAATTAAGGGTGGCAAAATGTGTTTCAACATGTATAAATATTCATGTAATTTTACATATAAACATGTTTCTTTTATCTTATCCACTTGTGTTGCCCTTAAAGGGCCATGATGTCTGTCTTGCCGGGGATCGAACCCGGAACCCACTGCGTATCATACCTGTATGGCGACCGCTCCGCCGCACGTGTCATCAGATGAAAATAAAATCACTAGTTAAAATATACTTTATCCAAAAACCACCATTTTATCTACTGCATAAATAACTCAAAGTCCTTTACAGAGCATATGTAACCTAAAATACCGGCAAAGAAAACCTTTCTAACAAAGAAATGCCTAAAGCCTTACAAAGGGCACTGCGCCTACCTCACATTCGTCTGTGTCAGAAAGGTTCTCAAGGACTTCCAGGACAAATAAAGTGTACCCAGCCATATTAATTTAGGCTCGGAATTGGATGGAACAAATTTCCCTCCAAACGGTGATTGATTTTCATAGGCGTGGAGGGTACTACATCATTGACGGTTCATATGATTCTATACCAAACCGAACGTCTGTAGTGCAAGTGATGAGATATCACGAGTTACACATTACGTTGTAGCAGCGTGATACCTACAGTAATATGAGCTCGCGCCTCACATGTAATGCTGAGCACGCAAGACGACGACAGCGAATAACAAAGGAGTACGTCATACGCGTCATACTGACACTGGCCAATCAGAAGACGCAACCTCGAACACACTGTCAGAGTTTGATAGAATCTCAGTATATATAGAAATGGTCCGAAGTTAACATCGACCAGTCCCAGGCAGTGGCATGGCCTGGCGGGAGATCTCACCTTTTCCTCCACAGCATCACATGAGGTGGCAACCACACCCTTAAAGTGAAACGCAAGTACTCACGCTACAAATTCGTACGGCGATGGTATCTCTCAGATCGAACCATATTCGTTCTACGAACTCATGTTATCCTCTCCTAAGAGCCTTCCAACCAGCTGAGGTAATGTTTAGTACTTATTTTACTAAACTCCATCTACTAGGTATATTTTGCGTCCAAAGTTACTACGACATAACTTTATTTTATTTTCTTAACCGTGAATGAAACCGCAGGGCAAAGCTAGTATCTGATAAAATATAAATTTTCAACAACATATATGTAACTATTTGTTTTGTTAGATGAACTCCCAGCTCTTACAAACTCTACGCATCTATTGATATTCTGAAATAAATAAAGACAAACTTTTTTCACAATAATGCCTACCTACTAATGATATAAATGTTTGATCAAACAATTGACAAATTGAGATTAGCATTCGTTGATCGTCGTCGTCCTGTATTTGAAGAGAACACATTCGAATAGAATTAATTTCGGTTGTTTGATTTGGACACGTTTTAACTCGTTTCAGCTGAGAAGGCATTGTAGTGAAGCTTAATATCCAGTGAAAATCAAAAGCGAGTGACTATATTTATAATATAGCCTGTAATATTTAAACTGCATGTTGACTGAGACAGACAGACATCATCATGATTTCAATACAGGATCTGTGTGGGTGTTTATGTATACGTCTTTGTGTTTGTCAATGGCACCCACTACACAAGAGAAAGGAGTGAACGGTTGCCGGATCACTTATATATGAGGCGGCCATCTCATTTCTCGGAAGTAGCAATGTATCTGTAATAGACTTCAGATAGAACCCTTGTTCAACGAACTGCTTACAAATGTCCATAGGCGACAGTAATCACTTACCATGAAATGGACTATATTATACTCGTTTGTAACTTCAATCTGATAAAACAAAAAAAGAAAATCCTAGTATTGATATGTGTCTGAAAAGCGTTATTAGTATTAACTATATGTAATGGATCCCTGTTTTCCGCCAATAAATGAATTTGAATTTGAATTTTGAATATAATAAAATAAATAATTTATTATACATATTTTTTGTTACTAAGGATAAGTAGAACTGGGGCTCTTTTTCTGTTGTTCTTTTAATATTAATTATATTCAGGTTCTCTAAAAATAAGGTACTAGCAGTATAGCGTGTCTCTTCTAAAAATTAGAGATAGGTTTATAAAGTAAAGCTATTCTTGCGCTTCGGTTGATGGGTGTGGTCGTTGGCTTATTTATAAGGCGATCACTCATCTCCCGAAGACATCTGATGCAACTCATTTGTGATAGACTGCAAAGAGAACCCCTGTTCAGTACGAAATTGCTTACAGATATCTAAAAGATAGCTCGTTTACTTCTATGCATTAAAAGTTATATGTGGGTAGAATTATTTTTTGTACTGCCGGCAGTTTAGAAAAACAACCAGCACCTATTAAATAACTGACACTAATAAAACTGCATACTTCATCTATCGCTCCGCTCGTTATACGTAACGGCCGTTATGAACGCCGTTACCACCGTTAAAACAATTTGAGGCGGTCGGAACTTCGCTGAAAAAACTCATTTCGTTCGTAACCGCAATGAACTCGCGGCTCCGATTTTATTAAAATCCCACTCGCTCAACTTTTACACAGTTTGTACAATAATTAAATTAATTGTTCGAGTGTGTGCTGCGCGAGTCTCGGCGCGCGGTTTTGTACGTAGTATTATTGTAACTAATATGTACTTAGAACCAACGTAGTTCCACCGGGGAAGTACCACCGCCACACCTATTACTAGCGTGAAACAGTTCTTGCTTTTTGCTGAAAGGTTGTAGTTGCCGCCTCACTTGTATATGAGGCGACTATCTTAGTCCGGGAGTAGCAACACATCTGTGGTTGACTTCAGATAGAGGCTCTGTTCTATAGGTAATTTCTTCCTCATGTCCAGGGGAAGTAGTAACCAGTTACCATCAGATTTACCACAAGCTCGTTTGCTACTACAATCTGATATTAAAAAAATAAAAAAGACAACACACAAAAGAGAACATACTAATATGTACTTGTATATAATAATGTAGCTTCATTTTTTTATATTGCCACAAACGACAAAACCATAGAACAAAGTTAAATCCAAAAGTTACCTCGATATACAGGATGTTCTCAAGACGAGAACACAAGGCGTTCCGAAGATACGCGTTGTCGCATTAATGCCGTCCTTCCAATGCTATCAACTTTTACTACCGATGTTAAGTGGGGTGATATCCACAGGGTGTGCATTTTCAGATATAATTAATTTATACGTTTATTAAATTTTATTTGTACGAAATATACGGCGAATAAAAAGTTATTTTAACTGATTTCCATCACAATTTTTATTGGTCTTTAAAACATGTTAATAACAGTGTAACTTTACAAGCGTTTGTTTTTACCCGCCTGGTTCAAAAGGAGGGTAATGTTTTCCGAACGTATTTATGTATGTTTGTTTGTATGTATGTCCATTTCTTTGGCACGCGCTACAGCCCAAACGGCTCGACGGATCGTGACGTATAACATATCATTATAATTGTCTCAGTTTGCAGAGTGACATAGGCTATATAATTTTAAAAAATTACGCCTAATAACAGAGGAGAGGTTTTTTTACTATTACGACAAATAAACCAATTTAAATATATATTATAATACTTGACTATTTTGACTGAAACTAATATAAATGTCAAATTAAAATGTAAATGACAGCGTACCAAATATTAAAAATATGGATTCCTGACACGATTCTGGTGCTTATGGCGTTGGAATTTTTC
>DWNE01010448.1:0-10338 GCA_018249875.1 Cecropterus toxeus
AAACGGTTTTTTATAGATAATTGTACGGAACCCTTCGTGCTCGAACCCGACTCGCGCTTGGTCGATTTTTTAAAACGACGATGCTACTTAGTACATTTTTTAATCACAATTAAAACAAGCACGTAGACCACCTGAGGACAATGGTTACTGCCACTCATAGACATGTTTAAACGACTTCAAATAGAACAGTAGTTCTATCAAAAGTTGATCATAGATGCGTTTCTACTCACGAGGCTAAGGTGGTCGCCTCATAACTCAGTGAGCCGGCAACCACGCCTTTGCAAGGAAACGCAAGAACCGCTAGATAGGTGTGGCGGGTTTTCCACCCGGAAAGGGGTGCAATATCAAAACTTGCAAAATGTGTGTAAAGTATGGAATGATGCAAAAAATAAAACAATTTCCAAACCAGCGTAACGCAACAACCTTTGCTATTTGAAATTTATTGGCAGTAAAACTGGCTTTTCTATCTTTTCAAAACAATTTCAGCTTTTCCGTATGAATACTATTCGATTGGTTTTGCAAAGTATGAGTTTCTAGTTTTAATTGGATAGCTCAGTGCAACACAATTTTTTGAATGTCGAATTATTTTTAGGTATCGGTAACTTATTTAATTTTAATATACCTAATATTAAAATTAAATAAGTTACCGATGCAAAAATGGTAAAATAAATTTACCTATAGGTATTGAAATAAAAGTCATCAGATAGTTTTTCGTTTTCCGTTTAACAAAAATCCACATGATGTTACTGCATAAAATATAAAATCGGCCAAGTGTGAGTGGGTCTCGCACACGAAGGGTTCCGTACCAGTAACTTTAAAAATAGCAAAGAAACCCGTTTGTTTTATGGGAACCCCCTTTAAATATTTACTTTAATTTGCATTTAATATTCGTTGTTATAGTTGAAAATTTCAACAGTCAAGCTATCACTGTTCATGAGATTTAGCCTGGTGACAGACAGACGGGCATACGGACAGCGAAGTCTCACTAATAGTGTTCCGTTTTTACCCTTGTACGGAACCCTAATAATTGGCTCGCCATCTTCGGATGTCGGCCATATTGGTTTTAGAATGACTTTACTATGCTTATCATGCATTGTCATTCAGTTCCAGACTAAACGCGTATGCAAAATTTCAGCTCAATCATTCAGGTTGGGATTAACTGGTTTAAATATTAAGTTCCACGACAAAACTAGCCGAATTTTAATATACTATTTATATTCGGCGTGACAATGTATGCATGATAAGGCATTGTAATAATGCAAAGAAATATGTGATGTAAAAAGTGTGCTTTTTTGGAGTTTAATCCCTAAGAATCGATTTTCATATAAGGCCCCCAGTATGAGAAAAATATGAGGAGTAATCTAGTGATCGAATGACCTCGTTACGTCTTTGATGAGGACTAAGATAGTCGCTTCGAATTCAGTGGCAAAGTAATTGGTCATATCCCTATTTTACGTGGATTTGGTTACTGGTGTTCATGGACGTCTGTACCAACTTAGAATCATGTAAAATGCATGCAAGTTTGCTCCTTAGAATTAATGTAAAAATAAAAAAAAAGATCTTTTCTGAAAAAAGTATGCCAATGTGCTACAAATATCTATTTTACTTTATCTAGTGAGTTATAGCTTTATATTCGAGCTGTAGGGTTCTTCATATTTTCCCTAAACGACAAGGCTTTGATAAATAAAGTTCTTGTCAAATAAAGTGTTGTCCAAAAACATCAGTACCTTCAATCAATAAGTTTATTGATTGAGTGTTTTAAGGACTAACAAAATAAAACTAGTAAATTTTGCTAACAAAGCTGTATCTCGTATATATATACGGTACGTCTTACCTACGGGACTCTCATATGCTACGGCTAAGTCGACATAAGGGCGGTTGGGCAAGGATATTCAGGCCTCGAGGGGTACCCCCTTTACCCGGGCAATTCTTAAGGAGACTTAATACTTCCCGGATCCTTAACATTTATACATAATAATACAATGTTAATTAAACATAATATAATGTAAAAACTTAAAAGTCGTTTTACCATTCCCACTGTTAGTGGGTGGTACGGACTTCGTGCGTCGTTCCCTGACGAGCAAACGGCCATCTTTCAGATGGTCGGAGGTCAAACCAGGAGTATCTCGTAGTGTCGATTGATTTCAATGTACCTACATTCTGTCGATAGTAACTAATTTGTATATTCACGTTAACAGTAAGGTCAGTAGGTAGCGTATATCGTGAATCAACCGCGTTAACCACATTGTTTCAGGTCAACTCACTCAGATACATATTTCCTTCGGGTTGAATAATTATGAGGTCGGACCATACAATACAACTCGTCAATTTCTCGAGAGCAGTGCAATAAACGTTAATCATTTAGATGTTTTCAATATACTTATTATACCTTAATAGATGGTAGAACTAGTGTAATTTTACAGGGGACCGATGTCCTTTTCAGGCTCTTTTCCGGTAGGAATTTACGCTCACCATGCCTTCAGGTGCTTACAACGGCATGCTACCACATGCCGTCGTCCTTCCCGGGTCGCTTGGCTGGACGGTTCAAGCTCCCGCTCTTGCCGCTCGCAACCCCGGAAGCCCACTTTAAGTTGCCTCTTGCTACAGGCAGGGAATACCGCAATCCTATTTTGAGACAACTACAAGGAGAAATCGGAGAAGTACGTACTGCTGCCACACCTATCTGATAAGAAATACATAAGAAAGAAAAACAAGAAAAATATACGTAGTTAGTAGCTATTTCCCTTAACGAAAGATTATTAGCGATTTCCAGCTTAATATTTTTAAAGTGGAAGAAAAAGCAGGCAAATTTTAATATACGTTTATTAAGTTTCACTTTATGAAGGAATGTTATTAAAACGGCTATATTTTTAGAAATAATCCAAAGATTTTCCTAAATATTTTGCGCATATTTATAAATTTAATAAAGGCTTAAAATAATAGGTAATTTTACTAAGTGTTACTAACATTATGTACAGTAAATATAATATAATTGGCGACTCACATGGTAAAGCGGTCACCGGACCGGAATACCGAATACCGGACTGACACGGAGTGGGTTCCGAGTTCGATCCCCTGCCAGACAGACATGTGAATGGTGAACTTAGTTTCTGCTCTGAGTTTTACATGTTTGTGTACTCTATGGCTATGCATGTTTCTGTCCATGTTCATGTGTCCATGGTACCCACGAAAGGAGAAAATCCTATTGTGGTGCTATGTGTGTAGAAACCGTAATTAAATTGTCACTCCTATATTGCGGCTTATGGCAATACATATGGTAACCATTCGGTGAACGTAACACCCGCTATGAAACGTATTGCAACCAGTTTTCATTTCAATTCGTAACACTATTGTACAGATGTGGATCCGATATTAATATTTCTATTTTTTATTTTGTCTGATTGAAATAGCAAACGATGCGTGCAGTACACCTGATGGTATGTGGCTACTGCCGCCCATTAAATCTGTTAGTAACTTCATATAAAACAAATTCATATAGAACAAATTTCATTAGAACATATTGAACAAATATCACTTATATATGAGGCGAACATCTTAGACCTCGGGAGTAGCAATGCATCTGCCATCGACTTCAGATAGAACCCCTGTTTTATATGAAGTTGCTTGTAGATGTCCATGGGCGGCAGTAACTACTTACCATCAGGTGAACTGCATGCTCGTTTCCTACTTCATTTTTATAAAAAAAAAACCCATTCAGGTATTATAAAGGTAGAGAATACGTGCATTATCAATCTTCATATAAGCTATACTTTACCTTATAAATTTAGATAATACAATTCTGTCTCTATATGCCACCTCGATATAAAAAAGTTTAAATTTTATTTTAGAGATACACAAATTATTATGTTGAAATTATATATTTCAGAGCAAATGGTCTCGCCACCCTCAATAGCAAAGTCAAATGTGGGTGGAATCGCAAATATTGTAAAATAAATTGGTTCAGATTAATAACATAATAATACTATTTGTAAATTTAATATTGAAAATCAGACTTCATTACGTTTGTATCGTGCATATTTTAGTTAATGATACAAATTTAATGAAGGTCAAACCCTAATTGAGTTAACATCTAAAAGCGCATAACGTATTACCATTACAATTTATTTGAATAAAAATACATTTTTGATTTGTTTTTAATGTACATGTTGTAAAAAAAATTCACTATAGTAATTACACAAAAAAATAAAATAGATATTAGTTATGAGCTACTCAGTGGTTTATGTATTTTATAATATTCATAAAATGTCTTTTAGCCTAAAATATTTCAAAAACATATGAGTCGGTATGAGTAACATATCAAAGTTGCATTTGCTCACATAATTCCATAATGGTGCGTAAGACCAGTGCTAATTTATAGGGCATTCAAAACACATGTTGTTGCTTTTCTCCTGCATAACTTGTTTGAAATGGAAATGGTATATATGAATGGAAATGGAGATGTGCTATGCTACGAAATAGAAATATTCTGACGCCCTCACCGCTCTTGTTATATTATTTTCTTTAGGATATATCTAGTCTATACAATGAGAGAACACTATGAGATAATTTGTTATTATAATATTTTCACAGCAATATAACAAAATATAATACTTTTGTAGGTAAATAGATAATCCAACACTAAAATAATAAAGGTTGTATTAAAATGTAAAGTATTGTTGGATACTTAGAGAGTCCAACAAATGGTCTAATCATTACAAGAACAGCCGTTTACGAAATATCATGCAAAATTCGTACCGGCGAAGATATTCACAAAACATACGGAATTTTAAATAAGTCGAAGAAAGTTCGACTTTTGAGATAACAAAGAGTGTACGGGATTCGAGCGGCGCTGCTGCAGCCTACTGATTTATTTGAAAAGTTATCTCTTAAAAGTCTTTCGAAGTAAGTGGAAAGTAACATATTCGGACAGTCACAAAACGTTCGGGGTTCAGATGTTTAAAAAGGGTTCGGGGAAGTTGAAGGGGAAATAAAGTATGCCGTCCTGTTTTCCATGTGGCAGTGATTTGAATAAGTTCTTAGAAAGGGGGACGTTGATTTTGATTTAATGTCTCTGCAAGGAAGTAAGAAAAATATAAGTGTGTTATTACGTTCTTAACCTTAAACGTAAACGGTGTACTCGAGTAGGTACAAAGGCGCCCGAGGTTGAAGAGCGTATTGTTTCAGCAAGTTTTGATGATTTCGTAGTCATAATACCCCACTCTACCCACTTCTGGAGTGCAATGTCGAAATTACTCAGAAACACTTTCCGTCCTGCTACGCATGGCTAATTAGACAATAGAGAGTCACATTGTTTGTTGATACTTTTGTTACAATAAACAAACTGAAACCCGCGACTTCGTATGCTTCTATAATATATAATATTATAATTTATTTAATCCCATTGCGGGCGAAATTAAAGAAATTGAATAAACACGATATTTTTTTATTTGACTGCAACAAACTTTGGTAATTCTGCACAGGACGTTATTTGGCATTTCTGGCTAAATTCTATAATAGGTATATAATGTTTTACCGCGTAAGTACTTAAACTTGTTTGTTTCATAATAATCTCTGGTTAATATCTTATGACTTATTTTACCACTGGACGACGAAACTAAAACGGCATTATGATATGAATGAAATGAAATGAAAATAGTTTATTTTCTCTCACAAATAAGGTCATAGGCTAAGGTACAATGATTTATAATATTTGCATACTTTCAACCTTACGAAGTGAGAACCTGGTATATTATAGGTATGGGAAACCTGGATTACAGGTCACCAGTGCCCGTATATAAAGTCACTTATTCACCTCCCGAATATACTATCAATACTCCCAAACCTGTATTTGTTCCATTACGAACGTAAATTGATATAGAAATGCCAAATTGATGCAACTGCTAGCTTCATATTTCGTAAACGATTTGTGCGCTGGTAAAAGCAATTTGATAGCTGTACCTAATAGCTATTGAAGCAAATATTAAATTAATCGATCAATAATTTTGAGAAGGTTTACTGCTGCTGATATACCACGTCTAATTGGGGCGATTAAGACCAGATCTGTCAGTCTTAAGTAAGAAAGGCATTCTTACTTAAGACGGACGGACAGATCTGGTGTTTTTATTCTGGTATTTTTCTTAATCCTATCCAGGTTGCCATCCAAGTTCTTTTCTTCTCCAACTTATTCTCCAGCCTATGAACGATGTGGTTGGCACCTGATTTTCTAAATCAGATGCCAGCAGATACATTGGTAACTTTTCTTTTGTTTACACATTTTAATACAATTTTAGCACATAGCGAAATATGATAGCTAACTTCATACCACGCTGAATGAAACTGAGTTTTTGTATAGACTTAGATGACGTTTAAATTATATACGTTTAAATATTAATATTACATCATCAAAACCAATGAAAAAAAATATTTCCAAAAAAGGGCGTGTCGGATCTAAAACTAACTTGTTAACAAGTTGTATTAATCTTAGTTGAATTAGAAGATTACAAATTAGATTAATACTGGTAATTAACAGTACTAACAATTTGTTTACGAATTTTGGTTGTTCTCCGGTGCGTTCCTATGCTTCAGCCTTAGGCAAAAATCTTGCACGCCGCATCTTGCCGTTATAAGTAGCAAAGATATATAAACGATGGTTTAAATAGAAGTTTTATGTTTTCAAACTTGTATATAGACAGCAGCTTATATAGAACTACCCAGTAATAAGCCAGCAAGCAATTACCGTTTTGTCGCTCGTATCACAATCCAAGTGCGGAGTAATTACACAACACCGTACGCCTGCAATCCATTCCACACAGTCACCGCTTGAACGTTTAGTAATTTGTGTACAAATTAGAAATTTATTGTGGTTTATGTGGAGTTTGCAAAAATAAATTTGAGACATTTAATTCAAGTGTTCAGTAAAGAAAGTTTAATGTATATTTTACTTTTTATTTATAAGAATGAAGTAGCAAATGAGCGTACAGTCCATCGGATGGTAAGTGGTTACTGCCGGCCATGGACATCTGTAAGCAACTTCATATAGAACACTGGTTTTATCTGAAGGCGATCATATTTGCGTTGCTACTCCCGAGGACTAAGATGGCCACCTCATATATAAGTGAGCCGGCAACCACACGTTTACACCGAAACGCAAGCACTGTTTCACGTCAGAAATAGATGTGGCGATGGTACTTTCTCGGTTGAACTGCACTGGTTCTACCTGGCAAATAAAATTACTTTTAAATAAAACGATTTTGGCAAATTACTTTTAATAATATGATTAATATTTGCGTTTTTTTATTATTTTGATGTGATATTATATTGTATTATGCCACATCAAATTAAAAAAAATACGTTAAATTGAAGTACGTTTTTATATTAATAATTTTTTTAAGTTACTCATTGGAACAAAATATATTTCCTGGAAATGTATAGGTATTACAAGAAGTCATGTTATGCGAGATATTTTTCTCATTAAATCCCACTTTAGTATTAAAACTGCGCTCAAAGAGAAGCTCAAAGATCTCAAGTAGAAAGCACTGGTGAACCTTAAAATACATTTTTATAATCTGATCGTAAATAACAGGAGGTTAAACAAATCTAAAGTCCTACCGGTGCATTCTCTTTGAAATAATACAAACTCTTTTCAACCTAATTACTACCATTTCGCCCACGTATCGCAGTCAGTAATTACAGAGGGCAGAGCACAATGGGGATTCATTATTGTTTTCATTTGTAGACGCAGTAATTGTAATTTATGAGTCACATTCTCGTAATATTTATCTGAAAATGCCACTTAACTTTTAATTTTTTATACAGAAATAAATATTTCCAAACATGCGAAACACCCTATAAAATACTATTCGCACGTCTTTTTTTTCTTCATTTACTATTTTATTCTCTGAAAAATAAATAACAACTCAATTGCAAATAATAAAATATCACTAAGCAGAAAATAAATACGTACTCCATTTCCAGCGCTTACATTTACGCACAAGAAAGTAAAATTACTATCCAAGGAAATAAAATCCGATTACACAACAAAAAAATCTATTTTTGCGTAAATATATGTGTTATTTTGGCTAGAAATAAATCTACGATCCAGCCGTGCAAATAATTAAATATCTCCGAAACACTACGCAAAAAACGCAGCTATTTACTAGCAAGAAAGTAAAATTACGTTCCAACCGTGCAAATAACGCTACATAAGTACAAACATTATGTCCCGCGTATCACGGTCAGTAATTACAGAGCGTATTACACGATGGGAATCCATTGCAGTGTTCGCTTGTCGGCGCGGATACAGTAATTTATGTGTCACGCGTCTCTCGACATGCCGCCCGCCTCTGAAAACACGCCGTACAAACCTTTGTAGTGGAATAATTAAAAATTGGTACTTTTTGTAATGTAAATTCGTAATGATGCTGAAAAGTACATATGAATGACACAGAATGTAAAATTAAAGTACTAAATGACACATTTATATTTTGTATAAGTTGGTTGGTAGTGGATGTCAACAAAATTCTATGGTACATTAAATGCCCTTAAAGGCGAATAGTCGCTTATATTCTTCTATATGTTTAGTGTTGAACACATACTGTGATGTGTAACACTAAACATAACCTTATAGTACCAGAAGTAGATGTTAGAACATAAATATTGTCTCTTGGAACCCTACATTAAAATATTGATAGCAAAAAGCAACTTCTTTCAGATAGCAATATTATATAAGGGCTAGTGTAACACAATATATATAATATAATATATATTATATAATATAAATGAAAAGAGGTACAGAAATGCAAAGGCCATCTGATTTTAATGATTCATTAATTGGAGCACGAGTCTATAATTTATTTTTTTGAGAGAATGAATCGTAAAATATGAATTTTGGTGGCTTATAAAGTTCTTTTTCGTAGGTTTTTGATTATTATGATAATCATATGCCTGTAAACAATGCGAAAAATGTGCAAGTAAACAATAATTTCAGCATTAACAGTAATTGTTCATTATATACCCTACCAGGTAGTAGGACCGATGTAGTTCGACCGGGAAAGTACCACCACCACACCTGTTTCTAGCGTGAAGCAGTTCTTGCGTTTTGGTGGACGGGTGTGGTTGCCGGCTTACTTATATTTGAGGCGATCATCTTACTCCTCACCTTAGACTTCAGATAGACCCCTGTTCTATATGAAAATGCTTACAGATTTCCATGAGCAGTAACCACTTACCATCAGGCGGACTGCATGCTCGTTTGCTACTTAATTCTTATAAAGATTACAAAAACTGCTAAAGTAAGTACTCGTAAAACTACACTGCTCATTTGCAGAGGTAAGTACCCACATCTACGTGACTAAGATGACTAGCAATAATTAGTCACACTAGAGCTGACGAAATGAGCTCTGTTATAGCAGAAATTTATAGTTTACGACAAGACGTGATGCGTCTCGTCTCCGCTACTAATGTGTACAAACGAGCCGACGTGCTAATTTAACTAAATCCTGAATTTATTATACGCAATTTACGCAGGTGTTGGGAATGTTGTATGTCAAACTGTATTGAGGTAGCTGGCACTAGTAAAGCCTTTTGGCTTATGTATACAAATTAATTTGTGTTGTTACAATAATTTGTCACTTATAAATTATGAGTGGTATGGATTTGTTAAATTATTTATTGTAATTTGTTATTGTTCAAAATGTAATTTATTGAAGGTTTTTAAATGGAGCGTAACAATTGTCACTGTCTCAGCTAATTAACACGCAATCAATAACGCCTGTATTCCAATCAAGAGAATTATTTGTATCATTAGTGTATAGGAGCATTAATTTCACATTTTAAAAAGGTATTATAAAAATAGGATTAAAATGTAACGATAGCCTTCTTAACTAACTTACAATAACTTGCAATTACGCAATTCTTTCGAATTAAAACTATGTATAAAATTGAATCGTAAATATTATGTTATAACTTATATATATTATGTCTGACACGGAGTTGATTCCGGGTTCGATCCCCAGCCAGATAGACATCTGAATGAATTTAGATTTCTGTGTGAGTCTGGGTGTTTGTGTATCCTTGTGTGTGTCCGTGGCACCCACGCCACAGGAGAAAACCCTAATGTGGGGCTATGAGTGTAGAAAGCGTAATTTATTTATTTTTATAACTGTAGTTAGATATAAACACTTATCCGAGGCATTCTAACTTAGTAATTGACTGCAACTGCCAATGCCAGGTGGTAGAACCAATGTAGTTCGACCGGGGAAGTACCACCTCCACACCTAATTCTAGCGTAAAGCAGTTCTTGTGTTTCGGTGGAAGTACACTCAGTCCTCGGGAGTAGCA
>DWNE01010449.1:0-10338 GCA_018249875.1 Cecropterus toxeus
CACCCTTCCACCGAAACGCATGAACTGCTTCACGCTAGAAATAGATATGGCGGTAGTACTTTCCCGGTTGAACTACATTGGTTCTACCATTTCTTTTACACGCGGGTGAAACCGCGGGCTCAGCTAGTATAATGTATAAAATTTTGGAAAAATAAATCAAATAATTAAGCTATCATCAAATATTCACTATAATTCATTTTGTTCATGTGTTTGTATATGATAGGGATCGCCAAAAATATTTTCAGAAAAGAAATACGTGACTAATAGAAAAAATATATAGGGATTTCATTCCTTACGCACATACATATTATGTAAGTTTACTTATAGGTTAATAAACGAAGTTATTACCAAGGTATGTAGGTAATTATATGCAATTAATCAGGAGTATTTGTTATTATCGTTTAATATTTTTCATCACATATTACTTTTGAATTATATTATAACAAATTTTACAGTAATTTCCTACTAGTAATTATGCAAAGAATGATTTTTACTAACAATAACTATGTGAAGAAGACTAATATGAAGCAATTTACAATTTATTATGTCCTAAAATGAAATCAGTGACATGACAAATAATTAATCTATTTAAAATATTGGTCTTAATTTGCATTAGAAATAACATATTGTTTACTAAAAGTGTTATAACAGATTCAAAAATTATTATGTTACCATACAACGGTACTTCGCTGTTAAGGGCCAGTTACAAGTTTGACAGATGGGAACCGGTACATAGTAAGGGTATCAGGGTTTAACACCACTGTTGTTTAGTTTCGCTCCGTTTATCGGAATGTTAGTTTGTTTTTTAAATAATACTCTATATTTTTTACCCGTACGTGTCAGTAGTAGAGAAATGTATGGTAATTTAAGAGCGTATGTACAATGTACATTTCTTTTCTTCGACATGTACAGTCTAAACTGCTCGACGAAATGTGACATATGACATATCATAAAATTGCTTTAGTTTGCAGAATGACATAGGCTTTTTATTAGATTTAAGTAGTTAACGAGCATTCAGTTCACCTGATGGCAAGTGGTTATTGCCAATTTTATTTTTTCACCTATTCAAGGCAGACAATAAGTATGTGCATTATGCATAGTAGTAGTACGTGGCGTATAAGCCACATTGATTTCTAGTCAGCAATCTCATTAATATATTTTTAGATTGTATAATGTAATGTAATGTTTTGGCACTTCTACTAAATTATAAAATATAATCACTTAGAAGTTCTATGCGAGTTCAGACTGAGCTTATCCTGTCTAACTTTATAAATAAAACATTAAATATTCTTTCTGACACGAATAAATTGTAACGTAATGGTTTGCAAGATAAATATATAATACGATATCACGCATAAGAATGCGTGCCGTGAGTAATAACTAGTATTATTATATGTAATGTTGAATTTATGACATCCGATTTACTGAACCGGCACGTTATCGGGTCGAATGCTATTGTGCATTAACCTTAAAGGGTATTAATATTAGAGAATCATTATGACAAACCCGTCCACGTTTATAGGAGCCGCTTCCAAATTATTTTCTGTATTAATTATTATTCGAAATCGTGTGAAATTAGCATACAATATAACTTCTTCGGAGCAGTGGCGCCGACACGCCCACGCATCAGTATCTAAAAATTAAAACAGTACCTTGTCTTAATAACTACAATCACTAATTCCTACGTTCTTTTATCAAGCCGTGGCTGAATTGAAAAGTGACAAAGTTCCATGTTAAAGTAGATGGTTTATAATTAATGATCTTAAAACTGGTTACAGACAAGTAAAGTTTGCATGTTATCATTTAGTCTCATGAGTCGTGTTTTATTGCTTTACGTTTAGTAAAAGTGCAGCTATAACTTTAAATGGACATTATTTCATTTTTTTAATGAGAATTATCGTTATATTTTTACTGATCTCTCATAAGTTCGTTAACTAGCGTCTTTTTATGGTATTTCGATATATATATTAGTAAGATCAGTCCATAATAGATTAATTTACTGATAGAACTCTTTGTGGTTCTAATTCGAAAGCATCACTTATTATTGCCGAATAACAGCTGTATTTTTTCGAGCAGTTTTTCGACTTAAACCACTATAATCCAGGATGCGGTAGTGCTTAAGAAAAACGTATTTATCCAAGGCGTTCCAACTTAGTCGTCTGAGGTAGCATAGCAAAACTCTATTCTTAAACTAATTTTTGCCCTATAATTTATTTTCATAATTTTGATTTTTTTATTATCGTTTGGGGTTGACTCCCGATCTCCATGTGCAGCAGTGTCTCTGGTCATCTGTTGGCCAACATGCACCGGCGCTACTTCTGTAATATAAATAAAAAGATAAATGTTGCTAGAAAAAATATGGTTTAAAAGTGTAATACATTTAAATTTTATAGGATAAAGCGTTCGAATGCTACAAAACAATGTAGCGCTATGAACTACTAGAAATGGTAGAAATGTCATCTAACATTCCAATCCTTGTGCGTATAAAATGTTAAATGCAATAAACAAATAAAAAATGTATACTCCGATATAAGATTGAAAAATATTTTATTAAATACTTACCAACTCGAATTTCATAATCCCTCAAAATCATTATTCGGAAAAACCGACCGACAAATGGTTATAAGAACCGTGTAAGTATCATGTCCGTTGTTTATGTGGCTTCAGTCGGCGTAGGGTTCGCATCGTAATCACTAAGTATGAGTCAAATAATGAGGTACTAGCTCGCAATTTTCTGCCCGACAATCGTATATCTGGTGTATATCTTACTAGCTGTTTCCGCCGGCTCCACCCGCTTGGGTTATTTTAACAGACTTAAATAGGAGGAGGTTCTCTATTCGTCTGTATTTTTTTCCTACTGTGAAGAATATTCTACGTATGAATTTAGGTCGTAACCTATCTATGTGCCAAAATTCATCGAAATCCGAATAGTAGCTTTTGCGTGATAAAGTAACTAATATCGATGCATCCATCCATGCATCTCAAATTATTGATTTTATAATATTCATAATGATTTACTGGCCGATTTTTTTCATTTTTATGAGCATGAGTCAGTTGAAGGTAATCATAACGTGAGAGGAAGGTCTTAATAAACGGAATTATAAAAACTCTACAACTGTAATAACTCAAAAGTTATTGAAAAACAAATAAAGGTTCATGATTGTAGATTTTCGACTCGAGGACGAAGGTTTCAGAACGAACGATCAGGAATATTTATTTAACCGAAACATTCCGTTTCACCTAATTCACATTTTTCAATTCTGTACGAAACAACGAATTTTAGTACTATGAAGTTTTTCCTGCAATTTATTAACCTAAACTAACTTAACCTATTACAGCGTTGGAATCATATAAGTTTACATTAATCATATTCTCATACATAGTTACCTACTTAGCCAATGCCGTCACCTATTTATCAACTTACACAACATTCAGTTTGGCAAGCTACCTCGTTGAACTCTGGAAAGTTCCTCTTGAAGAATTTAACGATGCTTAAGAACTCTTAATATTTGCTCCAATTTTCACTTCAACTTGTAATTGGTATACAAGTGGAGTACACAATTTGTTCCACTCAACATATTATGTGGAAAATATATTACATATGAAATTTCAGGTGCCTAAATAAATAGACCAGTGATAGCGTAATAGTTAAAATTAAAACTTGGCCGCTTAATTGAGGTTTCAAGATTCGAATAGGCTGACACCACCGATTTTTCTATTATGATTTGAGTATAAAAAGTTAAGAATCACTGCTTTACAGCGAGGGAAAATGCCATAAGGAAAACTTCACACCTGAGAGTTCTGTAAAAAATGTTCTCAAGGGTGTGTAAAATCTTCCAGTTCGCACTTAACCTTTGGTCTAAAATTCTGTCATTCTGAGAGGAGGCCTGTATATAATATTTTATTTATGAATTAGGTAACAAAACATTTAGATATATTACTTCGAAATTATCTAGATATTAAATATAAGAAGAAAAGTTATATTTGTCTATAAAAATACTGATCAATATTATTTACACCGGATAATACTAAGTGTACTCCATCGTTATCTATTTTATATCAGTATTACCTAATAATACTATAATATATTTATCTATGTAAAAAAAGTATGAATATTTTACATTTCTGAATGACATCTTTTGTAATATATTTTTGGATGACATTTTACCAGGATTTATTCACTGTACACGATTTAACGTCGTGTCGCTTATTTCCTGCTATATACAAATGTACTCGTATCATCTGCCTTTCTTGTTTCTTTGTGGACTTATGTTTCGTCACCCTGAACCACCCACGTCAAGAATTTTGCAAGTTGTCTTCTATTATAAGATTTTGGTTTTCGTCCTTGATTAAGATGTAGTTTGTTTTTGTACTTTGTTAAATATGATCTTACTTCTTCCTTAATGTTGTAAATGGAAAAAGTTTGTGAGGATGTACTGGGGTAGATGTATCTGAAGCGGACGGAACCGCAAGTATAAACTAGTTGCCAAGTATACTTAGCCTAGCCATTAATACTGTTACAATTAAAAATAAACAAAATATTGCTTTTCACAGAGAGGTCACAGAAAAAAATGTTAACGGGTGAGATTTTTACAAGTGAGCAATATTTTAAGGAATAAAATGACTGTATTTATGCTGAAAGTTCTACAGAAGCTTCCCAATTGATCATCAGATTACACACTGGTATTATCCGACTTCGGTAATGGTATGTGTGGGGTTTTAGCTATGAAGGAGTGATTGAGCCTTATTTTTGTGAAAAGGGTATCAAAACATGTGTATCAAGACACCATTTTTGAGAAGATGGTGAAGTCTCTGAACAACACCATGTTCAATAACCAAGAATTGTCCTTTCAGCAATACTCGGCGCCGGGTACATCAGGTTCGATCTACCTAATTATTACCGCAAGACTAAGTATTAAAATAAAATCGGAAGCGAATAAGTGCGAATTGAACTCGCGCATGAAGGGTCCCGTAATTCTATTGTGTATGGGAGCCCGGCTTAAATATTTATTTTATTCGGTCTTTAGGATTTGTTGTCATAGCGCAACAGAAATACATCATCTGTAAAAATTTCAACCGCCTAGCTATTACGGTTCTTGAGATATAGTTTCGTGAGAGATACACGGACAGATAGACAGATAGACAGACAGACGGACAGACGGACAGAAGAATAGACGTACAGGCGAACAGACGGATAGACGAACAGACGAAGTCTTAGCAATAGGGTTCCGTTTTTACCCTAAGAGGAAGGAACCCTAATAAATGCGAAGGTTAGTGAGGATGTATGTATGTTTGTTACTCTTTCACGCCAAACTACTATAGTCCAGGCAAATAGGGTGTTTCACCTCGGAATGAGAGATAGTCGGCTGTAAACTTAAAAAAAAAACCTTTATCTAGACCATCTAAAACTTGTCTCCAAACCTACCTACAAATTATTTAGTACTGTATGTATATGTACGTTTATATGTTTATCAATAATTTATTAACTTTATTCGTCGTATTTTTACGGGACTACAGACCTCGAATAATAATCGAAATAGGTAAGTATCGGGCGCGCTCTTCCCCTTTATCTCGAAAACGGTTCAAGATACAAAATAAAATATTCGAAGAAAAGTTGTAGAAAATTTAATCCTCTACAATATTTATAATGAATACAAATAGCATAAATCCCATAGAAAACGAAATATTTGCAATAAATGTATAAAAAATCTTAGAATTTATGAAGACGCGGACACCCTACGATACGGCTTTGAGACAAGTTTTAAATTGTCAAAAGTTTTTCGCCGACTATCTCTCGTTCTTTTAAACATGCCCTAATTTGACTAATTTGCCTGGATTATAGTCGGATTTCGATGAAATTTGACACACACTTAGTTTATAACCTAGATTAACATGTAGGATATTTTTTACTGTAATAGACGTGCCCCAAGCAGGCGGAGTGGCGGGAATAACCTAGTTTTATATTTTATCTATTTATTTATTTATATTTTATCACAATATTTATAAAGCACTGTGTTCTTATTAAATACTCGGTTATCTTCAGTAGCCCAAACAAAACTACTACATGTCAATCATGATGCTATGGGTTATCGAATTTTATAAACATTAATTGGACTTTTTAATTATTTCATTATTAAACACTACGCCACTAATTTAAGTTTTGTTGAGTAAAACAGTTTCAAGTGGGATGTATTTGCTTTAAGATTCGTGTTATGACTACATACAATGAATGATTAAAACTCCGAAGGCTTCACCGTTATAGCTATTTCTACATATATATAGGGCAATTCCGACTCACTGACTTATATATCAATGCACAGCCGAAACGTATGTACCTAGAACCCTAAAATTTGGTACAAGGATTCCTTTCATGGTGTAAGTGAGCGATAAGAAAGGGTTTTTAAAAATTCGAACCCTAAAGGGTTTAAATGGAGGTTAAAAGTTTGTATTGAAGTTCGCCAATTTTGAAGCAAGATGTATGAAACTTAATATCTGGCTTATATAGGTACAAATACTGAATGCAAACAGATACACCAATTTTTTTAATGTCCAAAATGTGAGCACGGGTCTGCTTGTGTGCAATAAAAAGGTATGATGTAGTTAAATGATATCTGAAAATGGCTATATCTCGCACTTTGATCCTCCTTATATAAAAGGAACACGGCAGTCGATATACATTTAACGGAAATTTTATGCCTTAGAAAATACAGACGAATTGAGTCAAAAAAAAAAATAAATACAGACGAATTAAGAACCACCTCCTTTTTTGAAGTCGTTTAAAAATAAATATGATTAAATGTACACTTATTAGGAATGGACATAAGAAATACAATACATTTATCACATATATACGCAGATATATAATTATTTAAACATACACATTACAGTCTGAATTATTGTAAATTCCTAGAAAATAGGATTTGACGCTCATTTTAAGGTTATAAATGTATCGACTGTACTTAGGTGCATTTTTAGATTGGTCTGTTTACTAGCTTTCATTTGATACCCATATTGTCGTATTAGAATATAAAATCATTCCGCCCCCTCATTTTTCTTATATGTCCGGGCGCCTTTTTAAAAAAATATATAGACTACGCCACACTGTAAGCTGAGACGATTCCAAACATATGTATGTCATACGTGACAATCCGTCAAGCCGTTAGGACTGTAGCGCGTTCCAAAGAAATGAACGTAGATACAAAAAACACATACATACGTACACTCGAATAACATTACTCTCCTACTGACGCAGTCAGGTAAAAAGAAAGAAACACGAGGTGGTTATATATTAACGATAATAAAAACACTTATTATCAAATAATAATGGATAATAAGCATATTACGAGTGTAGTAATAAAAGTGCCAAGATCGCCTGAACTGAAACTATCCGTAATCATTCGCATCGATTCCCATTTATCGAATCCGCACTATATCGAAATAAATTACGAGTAAACGAGCGTAATAGCAGAGTTCCTGCGAAGTTAAATTGATATCGCTTTCAATGAAGAAGATCCGATCCGTAATTACAATGTATTTAGTTGTTTGATTCATTACACGAAAGTGTGAGTTTCAGAGCGTTTAACTCGCGCCTTTTAATGTGGATGTAATTGTTATGTACGTTTCGTACGCGCTACAGCCCAAACGGCTTCACAGATTGTAACGTGTGATATATCATTAGAATCGTCCCAGTTTGCAGAGTGACATAGGCTATATATTTTTTTAAACCGGTCGGACGATTTTTTTACTATTACGACAATATGTGCCTGTGCAGAGCATTTAGTACTCGTTTTATCACCGTCTACGTTCCCGTACCATTTTTTCATTAAGGTATGGCCTAAAAACGTAAACGTGTTCATGTACATTGCAATGTATGTAATGTAGACTTAATAAACTCGTACAAAGAATTAGTTACAGTCCCGGTGTGTGTAGTTTATTAAAAGTAGCACAGGAGTAGCTTTACATCTGATTATAAATAGACATTGCTATTGACATTTGTAACCAACCCTAGATAAAATCGGATCGTAATGATATTCATGTCTAATGTGACATCAAACCATGCCCCATAAATATAACCAGCTGTGACAAGGAAAATTCCTGTGACATAATTTATGAATGACCCCTAAGAATTTTAGAAGTAATTGTAATGTATAATGTTTTCATACGGTTATATATTTTTAATTTTAACCACAATTTTTTTGCACAGTTTGACTCGTAAGCAATTAAAACATACTTTTCAAGTATTTAAACTCGGCACTGCGGTATTAGATTTCTAATGTCAAGGTCGGAAGAGACGTTACTTGAAGCAAAAGCTCGGCAAAAGCTTTCCGTCTTTTTAAGTAAGCACTCGCCTGCTACAACTATTTTAATTTATTTCAATAAAATAAAATTTTACAATAAAAAAAAAGTTGAAGTATATATCTAAGCCATAAAAAGCGATATAATTAATATTTCAATGGGCCTACGTTGGGTACTCCGTTTTCGGTTAATGAGAAAGAAAGACCGTACGTACTACTAGCGTGAAGCAGTTCCTACGCGTGGAAGGGTGTGGTGGCCACTCATTTCTATATGAGAGGATCATATTAGTAGCTTGCGTCATAATAGTAACATACCATCTTTCGTTTAATATAAAATTGTTCTGATAATAACAAATTCACCTCTTTACCTTATTCTATTCCCATTTTTAAAACCATTTTTAATAATCTGATATTAATTCACTCATAAGTACGGAATATTGTGACATATAGCCAATATATTAATTATCTTTAATGAAATCCATTTATTAGCACGCCAATCGATATAGTTATTCATTTTTTAATTTTTACAAACGAGACCGCCGATGATGAATTTATTCACAACAATAGTACATTGGAGAGGACTATTCGTAAAAAATATTTAAATATTTATAATAATATAATGTATTAAAAGTAACAAAAACGTAACAAAGGACGAAGTATATTTAATTTTTATTTTGTATATCAACGTTTCTAGTGATTATAATTATTTTTCTTTCCTAGATAACAATGATTTATTTCGTTAGTTGGGATGCCACTAACTTTGTCACAGTAAAGAAAGATCTAAAGCATTACGTCATAAATCACCACTGAATTAGTTTTAAGAAAATATGATTATGTTTTTATAACAATTAAGTTAACTTAACAGTTTTTAGAAGATTGCATTAATAATATAAATAAAACAAGTTCTGCAGAGTGATATAAAAAACATATACATTTGCCAGGTGGTAGAATCAATGTAGTTCGACCGGGGAGGTACCACTGCCACACCTATTTCTAGCGTGAAGTAGTTCTTGCGTTTCGGTGGAAGGGTGCCGGCTCACTTTTATATGAGGCTACCATCTGAGTCCTTGGGAGTAACAACGCATCTGTGGTTGACTTCAGATAGAACCCCTGTTCTACACGAAGTTGCTTGCGGATGTCCATGGGCGGCAGTAACCACTTACCATCAGATGGGCTGCTTGGTCGTTTGTTATTTCATGTTGAAAAAAAAACATCTTTTTCGACTCTACATTTTACCTTGTTCTTATGACAGCCTCCGAAATTGAGTTATCAAGTCTTTAAATTCATTGTTCTCAGTTTATGCCTTTTTGTGCCGATACGTGTTTAATAGTCAATTAATGATGCTACCTGCGGAGCTCTTCATCCCAGATTGACCGAGGGCAGTGACCAATCATTTCTTAGTATTGAAAGAAATTCCTGACATGTGAAGGACCCGATACAGTTCTATCATGAAATTTAGAAGAAATTTTGGTTTGTTTTTATTTTCTAGGTGGTAGAACCAATGTAGTTCAACCGGGGAAGTACCACCGCCACACTTATTTCTAGCGTGAAGCAGTTCGTGCGTTTCGGTGGAAGGATGTGGTTGCCGGCTCACCAATCTATGAGGCGACCATCTTAATCCTAGGGAGTAGCAACGCATCTGTGATCGACTTCAGACAGAACCCCTGTTCTATATGAAGTTGCTCACAGGTATCCATGGGTGGCAATAACCACTTACCATCATGTGGGCTGCATGCTCGTTTGTTACTTCATTCTTATAAAAAAAGATTAATATTATAGTCGCACACAATACATTTTGGTGCCTGATAACTCCACATTAGATAAAATATATAAAGAAGTGTTGAACAATTAAACTAAACAATGAATCAAAATTATTTTATTCATTTCAAACGCGGTAACATGTATGATCTGTCTATGTATGTACATATGATGTCCAACCAAGTGGCTCACTTTTATATGAGGCGACTATCTCAGTCCTCGGGAGTAGCAACGCATCTGTGGTCGACTTCAGATAGAATTCCTGTTCTATATGAAGTTGCTTACA
>DWNE01010450.1:0-10338 GCA_018249875.1 Cecropterus toxeus
ATTGGTTAAATGATGCTTGTTTCGTTTTCCTATCGTTTGGAATGTGTACCTAAAAATGGTCATGTTTTGAGTTATCATCGTGTCCTATCGCGGTCACAAAATTATGACACTTAACATGACCCTCATTGATAGCCTCGTTTTTTGTACTTTTTAACGAAACCATATGACATAATTAACTTTAAGACTCAAAAACAAATGTCTTCAATCGTGCATCGTTATTTAACGTGTTTCCAAATATGACGTAAGAGGAAATTATTTCCTTTGAAGGAAACGCTTTTCTCTTCGTTACATTTAGTTACTAATCAATCATTATCACCAAAAATAACGTGCCCTAATCAATGAGTGAATGGTAAAAATGAACTATCGAATGATAATTTATGATATACGATATATTTATACTGAAACAATTTTCCAGTATAACTGAATTAAATAGTTATGCGAGGCAGTGATCACATATACAACATCGAGTGTGATATTTTCCACGCACCAGCAAAGAGAAATAGAATATTTTTTTTTTGCTAACGTTACACACATGGTCACGCAAAGCTTACGGTCACTGGATTCAAAAATCACATATTGACATGTTATGTGTGAATTTGCAAATTGCTGCTAGGATATGCCCGCGGCTGCGCATGCGCTGTGGTAGGCAAGGATATGTATGTGAAATAAATAGGTACCTTAAAAATCTGTCTTGATTAATAATTAAATTACTGTGCAATACAACAATGATAAATTTAGAAATTACACACTTAAGTACATATAGTACAGAAATTAAGCCAATTTTAATATATAAAATTATTATAAGAAATAATGCAAATTCTCATAAGACCCTTTCAGTAAAAACAAACAACGATTTCAAAAATAACGCGCCGAGCTTATAACATAATTTATTCGCTAGCACGAAGTCTGGCCACTTAATTAATTAGAGCTTAAAATGTGCACAAAATATAAGTATTCATTATATTTTGAAATATAGTAAGAACATTGGTCATCTGATAAGACGTGAATTATATTCATTTAATAGTATCCAAATAGATTAATACTTATTATTTCGTTTTTTTTTTAATTCGAGGCACCCAAAACAATTTTCCCTATTTAGTCATATTTGTTTAATGAAAACTCTCGAAGTCAAAGTTAACAAACCCCAATTGATTAGCAATCCAATGACCGTGTTACTATATAACCTAGTTAGTTAATACGCCGGTGTTCCTGTGAGCCGAGGTAAGAAAATACTAATCTTATAACTACATCGCTGGCTTCTTAGAATTACATCGCAAGCTAACATGCATAAATAAAATATATAACAGCATTGCTTTTCAATCACGTAGAGCATAATTACTATTAAATGAAATACAGTATTACATCACACGATAAATGAAGTGACAGAGGTACCAGATATACCTGTAGTGATCCATGTTTTTAATGTAAAATAAATATTTCAGAACGTAAAAGTGGATCTAACTGTAGGTATGATTTACACTCTGAAATGTTTACAATACCTGCCTTATTATAATTGCATTTGAGATGAAATCTTAATACTGTTGTTTAGTTATAATCTTAATCATTGCTTGATTCGTGCCGTTCAGGAAATAACTGCACTCTACTTTGTACACAGCCACTAAAACGAAAGTCTTACGGCACCGAAAGACCTCTCCAGAAATAGGTTATGAATTATCGAATCTGTTACCGGAGAACAGTTACATAACCTAGGAGTAAGTAGCGAACGCTCTCGTTTTGAAAACCAGGTCAAAGTAAGTTCACAAGTTGAGATCTGGAACGGCAATATCCGAGGTACGGTTTCGTCAGCCTTCAGTGTCTTACTACTTGGTACGAGTTGCAGAGGAAGGAGGGTTCAAGGGTTAAAACAATTGATCATGGATACATTCAAGTTGGGTAACTTTGAATTTCCTTGTAACTTTGAAAAAAACTGATCTCAAAATTTTTTTTTTTAGAATAAACTTTCTTAGTTTAAGAAAGTCATCTTTATTAAGGTAACTGTGAATGCTCTCTAAAGCCCAATTTTGTCAATTTTTATTTCTTAATATTGTAATACGTTACAATTCATACTTTCGGTATAAACAGACACTTTTTATTCAACAAAACATATGACGAGGTTATTTCATTCTTCTGTGTATATTTAAATAATATTAGAGAAAATCATTCTAAGTTACCCAACTTGACGTCACTGAAAATAACCGGGGTTTAAAACCACACATTGTGAGAATTCATTACATATTAAACGAGATTCCAAATCCGGTATGATATTGTTCTAAAATCATACAATTAATAATTAATAATGTTCTCCCCTATGATGGACATACGACCTTTTTGTATCAATCTATATGTATTTATACAATTACTACTTAGTGGGTTAAATTTAATGAATAAGTAATTCTTGAACAAAAGTTTGAGTGTCAATTTTACACATCTGAAATTCAAACCTCGATCCTTCAAATACAATGATTACTTAGTGAACTAAATCAAATAAAAATAAATTCTTAACCTCCACTTTGAGTGTCAATTTTACGCATCTGAAACCTCGATCCTTCGAATTTTCAGCCCAACTACGGAATCTGTGTGTGTGTGTGTGTGTGTGGGTGGGTGTGTGTTGGTGGGTGGGTGTGTGCGGGTGAGTGGGTGTGTGCGGGTGGGTGGGTGTGTGCGGGCAGTGCGTATTTACTCACCCGGCCAAAGTGGTGCCACATGAGGTAGTCGAGCACACCCTGGGTCATCCCGCGAGAACGCAGGGAGCGGGAATTCATCTTCTGGTAGGCCCACTCGATCCAGCCCGCTTGGCTCGACGTGCAATTGATCAGCGCCAGGGCATCCACCTGACGAATTACAAACGGTATTTGCACTCTTGTTCCTTCGTTAGAAATTAATTAATTATTTTATTGATTTCTTACTGGCCACATAAACACATCGGCGGATCTAATACTCAATAGTATTTTCTGCCAATCTACCTTGAGAAAGTGCAGAAAATACAAAGACAATGCGAAAATTAAATGACAAACAATAAAGGGAAAAAGAGTAGGAGAGGAAGAGAGAGAGAGACTTAGAATTGAGAATGGAAGAAAGAAAAACAAATTTTGCTATACGTAAGCCGTCATGATGAGGTTTACTAAAATGTCTGTTTTTTGAAATAAAAAGAAATCCATCGTTGTTCCACTTTCGAGGCATCAACGAGAAACTTGTTTTCTAATTAATACCTACACTGTTAAGCACATTATTGTTCTGGTCTTTACGATGAGGCAAGGGAGATACACTTTTCCGAGACGTTCGAACTTAGTTCTCGGGTAACCTAACAGTGGCCGACGTCAGAGAGGACTCACTTGTAACCTATCTAAATCATATATATTCGATTACGATGTATTCGAATAGTTGCATAGTTTCGCAGTTGACCAAATATGAGAATTAACAATTCAGAGGCCGGGTTCCATACCTGGAATATACTTCGTGGATGTGACAATAAATGCAATATATCATTCTACCGATTTCAAGTTATATGCGAGTGTACATAAACCTGAAAATTGTTCATACCTGCGTACTTTTTGTCACAAAAGAGAATAAAAACGTTAACAAATGCACAAAGCTATTGCAGGCAGCCCTTTGTTTGCTTTATATTCATCGGACGTTCCTATTCATTGTTGGAAATGGAAGAGCGTGGATTTTTTCTATCGCTGAGCTACAAAGTTGGTACGTAGTCCATCTGATAATATGTGGACATTGGAGACACCAACGAAAAACGTATAGAAATCGGAGCCTGAAACCCAATGTAGTAAACGCCTGTTATATATTACATGTATGTGACTAATAATATGTGAAAAAAATAATAAAATGATACCTGTTTTGTTATTATATAAATATGACAATAATTGCTGTGGAAATTATGAGGATCAAACAACTTCTTTAAAATGTCATAGATCCATACACATAAAATAAATGAAACTAAGGCGTGTCTGTACTTCGCGTTTGTTTGTAAAAAAAAGAAAGTTGTGCCACCGAGAATAAGTAATATTAGACATTGGTAAAATTTTATTCTGTCATTTTGTCTATTTGTTTGAAAACACGTCAATAGCAACTGAACGTAACTTTTACATATTTATTATCCAAGTTTAAGGTAAAATTTAGTATAAATTTCAATAAAATTGTATCTATCAAAAATATTACAATTAAAGGTAATGTTTAATTTTTTTTAACACGCTTGAAATGGCGGGACATACCTAGTTGTAATATTTGTATCATCCGATTAACGGTATCTTTAGGCTGTGTTCTTACTTTTAGAACAAATTAAAGGGGCCTACATACGTTATTTCACGCAATTCTGTCAAGTAGGTTATTGAATTTTCAATAATAGTTCAGTAAAAGGTGCTCCAAAACACAACGGTGCGAATATACTCGAAAGGAATGCTTTCCGTAAACAATTATTGTGGTTTTAGTTTAACCTAACTATACCAAGTGTTTTCACTCGAGTTTAAAAATATACAAGCATCAATGGATTTTAATGAAAAAATAAATTAAATGTTAGCGGTCTTCCATGAAATACGTTACAGGAAATCCTTGACTTTTTGACTCGTCCTCCTTCCTTGTTACAGATGGTTACATTTGTGACACCTAGTGTGAAGTTACTTAGCAATCACACACATAGAAAATATTTATATAAACAACAGTTCTCAAATTACAAATGACATTATAACGACTGAAAATTTGTGACATCACGAGTTTTAGGACCCCTCCCCAATCACTTGTCACACTATGTCACAATTCATTTATCCCTCCCCCCATCGTGTGACATAATATGTGGACTCCTTTCCACAATATGTGGTCTACCACACATATATATTATAATTTTTTAATTAATTTTAGTGATTGGAGCTTGATTTCAAACACACACACACACAAAAAGACAAACAAAAGTTCAAAAAACAAGAAAATGTTATGTTGATTTTAAATAATGAATTTCATAAATTATTATCGTATTCGTGGGTAGTGTGCATGTATTTTTGGAAACTAAATGTACTAAATCGGTATTGGGTTAAGAGTTATTGGTATCGGTATATTGGTATAAACAGTATTTTTAAAACATAGTATAATGTAAATAAAGGTGTTGCGAATTGAACACAATAACCCAATTATTGTAGTTTGCTGAAAGTACTAAAATAACGAATAAAATTTGTATCCATATCGAAAAGACAATGAAAAAACAAAATATTTCACACCGTTTTTAGTGTTTACCGTGACGAAATGACACCTTAAAAACCGTTTGAAATAAATTTGGTGTATTTTTTATAAGATGCGGATAAAGGCTATCGCACGAATATTTGTACAATATTCGATTCAAACGAAATTGTTTTTCTACAGACAATTGTTACCAAATAAACTTGTGTTTGTGTACTATTTTAATAAAAACTCATACATAACACACAAAAATCTAAGACTTTTGTAATTGAATCTGAGTGGAGCGTTTTTTATTCTATTGTTTATTTATACTAAGATGGTTTGTGTCTGTTTCTTACTCAATCATACAAAAACCACTAGTTCGATTTACAGGAAATTCTGCGTGGATGTAGCTTATTTACCCGGTCAACTTATAGGCTACATTTGATTCCGCTATTTAGCACTATTTAAAAATGGGGACTATTTAATATCCTGTAGGAAGCACGAGTACTTCAGCTTGTATTAAGCGTCTTAAGTAACAAGCGTTCAATCGTAACCTGGGTGTAGCGCAAGTATGAAGTCCGTTCGCTTTTCGAGTAATTTTTAATGTGTCCCACTTTCAATGTATATGTATGCCAGTCCGCGTCTACTGCAGTATGCACACGTAACCGCCGCACGATTTCAACGAGTGGGTAGTGCACATAGCTAATTTTTAGGTCAGATCAATAAGGCCGCGCACCTCTAATTACGATCTTGAACACATTCACTTCCGTTTTTCATTAAACACATTACATAGATTGTAACCTTCATGCAAATAAAAGTTATTTTTAAAAGGTAGAAGCATATCATAATACTCCGTTTATGAACTTACAGTCTATCTAATAAGTGGTCAGTACCGTCTATGAAAATCTATAATCAACCCCAAATATAATTAGAATCCTACCCGCGATTAGAGTCCTTGGTTTCAGAAGCTTTACTCATGAGGATTGTAATGAGGTTCTTAAAATGCTTATCGCGAACGGAGTGGACAACTATGGTAGAAACTAATTGCAAATGACTATTGCAGCTTTTGGACAACTGATCACTATCAAAATAAATTTGTTTCCTAAATTATCCCAATTGATAACACACACACATATATGAGTAAGATGGAACGTCTCGTTTTGCGTTACCTCACCATACAAATTAAAATAAGAGGTAAAATTGCCTCTCAATCAATCAATAAAGTTCCCAATTAACTACTGTTAAGAAAACTTGTTAGTACGGCGACCCACTGTAACGTTAGACAAAGACGAGGATATGTGGCTATTAGCCGGCGTTTTATTTCAGTTCCTACCAACGCCCAAACTTAACTGACGTAATTGGAAAATGGGACCATTAATACATCTAAAAATATATAGTACAGTGGACGTTAGTAGGACATACCCAATTAGTCTATACGAGAGAGCCAGTTCCAAATAATATTTACTAAGAGTTGAAGCACTGAAGAAGCTTCTCAAATATACAGCAGTTGACCTCCTTTCCCCCACAGACGTATGAGTCGTCGTATAAGACTCAAATGTTTACAGCCGTCGGTGTGCCAAGCTTCTGGTATCTTCAATTTAATAGTTGACTTTAAGGCGGCTTTGACACTAGCGATTTTTTGAAGTAGGCGAACTGTATGATAACTCAACGAAATCGAGATGCCTTGATGGTCAACGCCAACCTGGTAAGTATGTAATAAGCCCGAGATAAGATCAGAGTCTTACCTGAGGTTAGCTACAGATGCGTTGCTACCTCTGTGGACTAAGTCGGAATCTTTCGGATATTTCCTTTACAACACTCTTTAGACCAGAACACTGCGGTGGTGACTTTGGAGTCAAACCACAGAGTTCTACCACCTTTATAATTGATTGTATTACAGTGCAGTTTTCTTTAACAAAATCTTGTAAGCAATAGCGGTAATCATTATTTTTCAGCGCCATTTGGTATATTAAATTTTACTAAACAGCGACCAACTTTCGTTTTTTCTTTGTCGCGAGATGAAGAAATTTAACAAAGTCGATGCAGCTGGAACCTCGCTGTAAATCCTATATCGTCTACGATTAAAAATCGCCAGTGTGATAAATCTCAGACGCGAAAGAGCGACGTCTCAAATTCATAGCAAGTTCTTGAGTGGAGACGATAAGTTTGAAGCACTATCATAAGCAAACACTTCTGATTGCTATGTTCTAAACGTTTGATTTTACAACTTGTTGCAGGCAAAATTATAAATTTAACTGTTTTTATCGGCTACATTTATTAATACACTTATTCGACATCAGCAAAATGCGTTACAACCATGAATACTACATAAGTATGTAGTATCATGAAAGTGACTGTTATTATGTTCCATTTAATTAAAAAAATGTTGTAATGTACCTAAACGGTTAAAGTGAACAAAGTTACCTTTTGCGAATTGTTGAGGGCGAATCTGGCGAGAATATTGGCGCCTGCGCCCACGCCAAACCCGATGAACGATTTAATGCCGAAGTGACCCAGCACGTAGTTCAATTGATTGGCCAACTCGTCCATAGTTGGATAGATGTAACTGTAACGAAAGTTCACGTTAGAAAACTATCGAATGAATCGATACTATCCATGATTTGTAAATATAGTGTATGTAATGAAATGAAATGAAATATCTTTATTTTGTATATGCCTACGGGGGCACTTACAAAATGTCATTTATAGTATTTTTTCTTACACTACCACCGGATCGGAAATTGACCTCAACTGAGAAGATCCGTCAAGAAACTCAGCGGGTTTGTCTTTTTTCTTTGTAATACTTTGTTTTTTTAACCATATTGTTTATTACATGGGCAATAAAAAATATGTAATTTTTTTACCCCCGGTTGGGTAGTGTATGTAAGAATAGGATTAAGGTATGTCGTCAATATGTGTATGTGTTTTAGGCCTAGCAACCTATGTTATACATTTAGAAAGTTGATCAGTATTAAAAGATATCTAAACCTGAGTAGATGCGTTTCAATCAGTCATCACACACCACAGTAAAGCATTAATAGTCTATTATTTTTAATTTTTAATCCGGCCTCCTTTCTGAAAGTTTCTTGTTGTGCAAACCTACCGTATTTTTAAAGTTATGTGTGTATAAGAAATGCGTTAGAAACCGGAAGGAAAACATCGTGATGTAATTGACCTACACGCCTAGGAGAAAAAAAAAGGTTTACAAAGGTCTATCAATCCGCTCTCGACCAGCGTTGACTGTTGCCTAAAACCTTCTTCATTCTGTAAGAAAGGGAAACTCCCAGCGGTGAGACAGTTGGCGTCATACCAACAATACATTCCGTTTGTACTATAAAATTGAGATAAATATTAAACAAACATTGAGAATACAGTATTCATAACTTACGTCGGGGGGTGTTAGTATTCGTATAATATTTAACGCAACGTTAACTATGGATGGCGTACGGCGGGTGTTTATGAAGAAGATAATTTTTCAGGCGTGTACAATACGTCTTTTGAATACGAGATATCTCGAGCGGCAGGCCAGGGCTTAGAGCTGCGAGATGAGCGGGACTTGTACAAACACTACTGTCGTGTCAAGTCAGCGTACTCATAGTGTTCGTACATTGAACGACGTTACGTAACACTGCGGCAACAAACGAATCTGGTATTTTGCACAAATAAGTAGGTACCACTAGTCGATACCTGCGCGATGGTGTTTGATTGTTCGTATGTCGATAGCATGCAAACACCGTGTAATCGATAATATCAATTACTTAACGCCCTAGTTATCATTCATACTACAAATAACGTTGTATTTACATCGTGCGTTACATTTATGCGTGCCTTAATGTTATTAGTGTTAAATGTTTTTCTTTCTAAACTATATGGGTTCAGTAATTATTGTATACTCAGTTACCATTACTTTTTACTAAGTTTATAATACTAAATGAGAAATCAATTACCAAGAAAATCATAAGCGCCTTAATGCTAAATTTCAGAGATTTTTCCAATAGTCGCGCTGAATGAGATACCGTTATACGTTCTACGTTCGCGGTCGGAGCAACGTACACTGTATCCATCCGGCCGCTACTCCGTGAATGGAGCGGAGCGTGTATTTAACAGTGGTCTAAAATAAGTGAAACAATTTTCTGGTGAGCGATTCCCCTAAGTCCCCGAGCACATAAAGCGGGCCGACCAGACGTAACTCACTAGCTAGCGCGCCGTCCCGTTGTAGCTGCCGACTCTATCGAGCGGGCGGCGGTTACATAACACTGCGGTACGAAACACGATGCCGCTTTTATTCCGATTTCCTAATAATAACCGACATTATTCAAATATTTTCCATTAATAAAAATACTCAAAGAACATAAAGGAACATCGTTCGTGCAAACGAAAATTCGAGTGCTTTCTCTGATACTTCGTAAGAGATTTTATATTACCCATAAAAGTTATTGGCATCTCGTTGACTGGAGCTCCTAGGATCCCATTGGACTATTGTGATTATAAGACAGATTTATGCGCTAATAATATATTCGTGACTTTAACTCGTAATATTTATTTATATGAATCGTATATCACATCAAATAAACTGTATTTAATTGATATTGCATAGTTTGTAAAAGAAAATTTGTGCATATGGACGCCAAACTCTTCATATGAAAGTGTGAAATAAATACGTACAAGAATTACATTAAGAGGTGTAGCTACCCACGTATATAACGCTATTATAAATTTATTTTCTATTCCCAGGATATTTCGGCATTATTTTGGCAAATCGGATATATGAGCGACATGTTTGACATGCGCGCCCCACTCGTTGAAACCGGGCGCCAGTTCGTCGCGACGCTGGCCTATTAATGCAGTTTATTCACCTACCCTCCGCGAGGAAAACAGTATTTCGATTGCCGTTTCGTTTCATTACTTATTCCCGCCTTACGGCGTCATAGAAATTT
This sequence comes from Cecropterus toxeus, assembly GCA_018249875.1. Lineage (NCBI taxonomy): Eukaryota > Metazoa > Arthropoda > Insecta > Lepidoptera > Hesperiidae > Cecropterus > Cecropterus toxeus. The sequence goes on from DWNE01010450.1 coordinate 10,098, forward strand.
CATCAATAAAGCCGTGGTTATTTCCCTCGCAGTAATGAGATTATCGACTTTAGCCACACCGCGTACGAACAATCGCTCATCCTGTATAAACATTCAACGTAATTTATACATATTTCCTCCTTACTTTCATTATATGTCATGTGAAACGTAAACATATTTGTTTATGAGATAATATGATTTTCTACTGACCTACCCTTGAAATTTCAACAGTTTATTGATTTTATTTTAATTACACTCTTTA
>DWNE01010451.1:0-10337 GCA_018249875.1 Cecropterus toxeus
CTAGCTGCACTGCTCACACCAAAAACGTAACGAGGTCATTCGTTCAGTTAATTTTACTCCTCATATTTTTCTCATACTGGACGCCTTATATCAAAAAACCGATTCTTAAGGAGTAAACTCCAATAAACTTTATCTCTTATACAAGTAAAATTATTGACGTGATTCAAAAAGGGGTAGAGCACCATTAAGTTGTAGCGCCGACAACTGCTTTCGTAACACATTTTCGTTTCATCGAGTTTCAAGTCACAACGATTCTCAAGCAGTTTATTTTTAACTTGTAACATTGTTAGAATAGTAAAACAAAAAACCCGACTGCATAAAACGATTCATTTACACTGTTTGTTCTGGTTTCTAGATCTATCTCTGGTTTAACCCTGTAGTTCCGGGACCAAAATAGGACTACGGTCTCCCCTGCCTGTCGTAAGAGGCGAATAAAAAGGGACTTCCGGGGTTGCGAGTGGTAAGACTGGGAGCTCAAGCCGCTCAGCCAAGCGACCCCGGGAAGGACGACGGCACGTGTGCTCGCATGCCGTCGTAAACACCTGAAGGCACGGTGAGCGTAAATGCTCAAAGGAAAAGAGGCATCGCGCTTGTAGGACTCCGGTTGTGTTCCGTTGGAGATCCCGGAATCCTCCACACAGTGCTGAGGACGGCCACCGGGGGGTTTTGGTGCGGTAAAAATCCCACATAAACCGGAGTTGCTCCCACGGCGTCGCGTACCTTTTGAAGGTTTCAAAAAAAAAGGTCTATTTCTGGTTTTAGTGCTTCATGCGTGATAGGAATTAATTATTATATGCTTAACGGTGAAGACAAAGACCGTGAGAAAACTACACGGCCGAAAGTTATCAGAAGTTTTAAGTCTGTCAATGTTGACATTTTGATGGAGTAAGCGCGAATCTCATCTGCCGCTCCTTATGTAAGCATAGAGTTTGGAGGGGGAGGATAATGTTAAAATAATGGAATCTACACGAGATTATTTCAACGGTGTAAGTATTAATCAGAGAAATCGTTAAATATTTATCGTTTATTAAAAACGTGTAAAAATATTCTATCTGAATCAAGTTTTTTCCCGGAAATTCTGCATGCATTATAATACAGAGAAATGCTTACACGCAAGGTTTGTAATTAATCCTCAGAGGTAGCAACTAGTGTTTGCAGTACTGGTACTGAATACGAATTTATAATCCCGGTATTTCTCGGTATTGGTTTCCACTCAGTACCGAGAAATACGAGGATTTCGATACTGTTTTTCCAAGTAGAGCTACTTAAGAAAAACAATGTGTGGAGTTTTATATTTACAAGGCAGAACAAGTATGGATAGGTCACATCTATTTCAAGTGTGAAGCAGTTTTTGGGTTTCATTGGAAGGGTGTGGTTGCCGGTTTACTTTCATAGGAGGCGACCATCTCATTGTTCGGGAGTAGCAACGCATCGGGACTTAAGTCCTAGTTTCAAATCGTCAATCTATACATCAATTGACTACTTCAACTCGATTCGATGTCTACTAGGACCCTGTAGATTAGACAGGAGTAGTACTGCCTCGCTTATATTTAGCGTGAAGCAGTTCTCGCGTTTTGGTGGGTGTGATTGCCGGCTCATAGAGGTAGTACTTATATATGAGGTTGGTAAGAGTCTATGGTCGGCAACCATGAGCGGCCACTTATCATCAGATGGACTGCAATCTTGGCACGTTAATGTGGGATAAAAAGTTACACTTAAAATTCAATGCATTTGTACCACTGTGATGCTTGAGAAAATTAGTACTATCCCATATAAACCAGAAATTCAAATTCCATTTCTTTTTACACTAATTAAATGAAAGCAACGTTGCAATTGACACTCGGCCTATTCAACGCTTACTGTACAATCTATTCAACGTTAAATGAATAGCTGTAGCTGTTTGGATTTAAATAATTAGGAGTAAAGTTAAAGTTGAGTAAGTGTTGCAGAATACTGTCACCATGCTTAAACAAAATATTTTATTACTCGTAAAAGTGGATTTTTATGACATTGTTCTTGAACGATATTACCTTATTATTGCTTCACTAGATTTTTGGTTTGAAATGAAACCCTATACATATATTGTATAGGAAGGGAGATACAGGGATAGATAAAGAGGGGTTCTCATGTAATCCACAAGGGGTGCAACGTATCTGTAACTGAGCTCATGTAGACCAAAACTGGACAGGCTTTATGAAGCAAATCTTTAAAACTTCCTAAAAAGTTCTAACTAATTGATTTGATGATATGATTTGATAATGATGATAAAAATCCGGTGATAGTGTAAAACAAAAAAAAAAAATGTTACTGACAATTTGTAGGTGTCCTCGTAGGCCTGTGCAAAAAAAAATAAAGACATGGCCACTTGTGTTCAACCCTAAATAAAATTAGATTTTTACCTTAGGTAAACCATAGATGATAACTAATTTTCACGCATTTCCCATTCGCACTCGTGTACTTATTTCTGTCCTTGAGATCCGCATGCAGTTGCATAGATACCGATATCAATACCAATGTCATCGGTTTGTACCACATTAAAAAGTAAAAAAAATGGGTAAAAATCTACCTGAACTAATTTAAATGTATGTAGGTGTCACTAGGCCAAGCACGTTCTATTCTAGCTAACAGCTCATTCAGTTTCAAACGTTTATATGTTTGTGAGAGCTCGAAGTCTTTTGACGCTTAATGCGGTCACACGCAAGATATGCGTGTTGATGGGATGCCTCCGGACATCTTTTCACACTTCGAATGAATCAGCAGTGATGAATTTGTTATAAGGAATGTTACATTTACATACAGAAATTCTGAGAACGGTAAGTGTTATCAAATTCAACGTTCATACCTATACATAATCAGATACCTGTTCCTGTTATATTTACACGGGTCAATATCTGCACCGATTTCCCATCCACAGCCGTTAACTAACTCATTTCAGCATTGTGATCTGCGTGTGCGTGTCGCTGCCATGGCACGCATGACTGCAAATATTAAGAAACGATATGAACAAGTACTGATCTGTGTCTGCGTGTCCGTTGCTGCTGTCGCATGCATAACTAAAACATAAATACTTAGAAACAATATGAACAAGTGGTGCTTCACGGGCCTGCGTGGCAAGAAAAGTACTAACTACAATCTAATTTCATATATGACAGTTTAATGGAGAATTGAACAACCTATGGTCAGACCGAATCGTGACTCCTTGAGCACCATTGTACTAATGATTTAGCCCTCATCGATCCTTTACTGTCTTTTGAAGGTAAAATATTAAGTTGAAATAATTGATTTAAATTTTTTATGAAATAGGATGTCATACAATAATCACTAAAAAGGCTTTCTTTTTATAATCTTAAAAGTAGTAAACGAGCATGCAGCCCATGGTGGATATCTATAATCAATCTCAGATAAAATCTGAATCTTACCTGAGGTTGGCCACCGATGCATTTCTACTCCTGAGGACTAAGTTGGAATACCTCGGATAAGTATATCCCACTCCTCACCTCCTACCTACCTCAACAAATCCTTCTAAATCAGAACACAGTGGTTAACAGTGTTGTAAGCAGAATGGTGTGTTGGTGCTTCCGAAGTCGAACTACAAAGGTTATACCACCTTCTAACTATTATTTGTTATAACACTACAAATAATAAAATAAAAAAAATAAAATAAAAAAATAAAAAAAAACAGACGAATTGAGTACCTCCTCCTTTTGGAAGTCGGTTAAAAATCAATACACGACTCATTCCATCAAACAGTTGCTAATACGATCCAAATACTAAAAGAATAACGAAATAAGAAAATAAGTGTACTTCACGAATATTTCTTATGTAATATCTTGTGAAGATTTAAGCAAACTAATTACCCAAAACCATTCTCATCTATCCCCAAGTTATTAGCTTTTGGACCTAAAATCAATAGTCTCGGCTGATTAATTAATTGTTAATCAAGGAAGATCGTGTATCTCCAGCCAGCTATTTACTTAAACTGTTATTACGACAGAATGTCTTAATTGTGACCATATATTAATATCTTGTACGATAAAAAGATTTTCGGGTGGTAGATTCAGTGTAGTTCGACCGGGAAGATACCACCGTCACATCTAAGTCAGTTTTTGCGTATCTTTGGAAGGGTGGTTGCCGGCTCACTTTTATATTAGGCGAACATCTTATTCTTTCGAGAATATCTACATCTGTAATTGACTAAAGTCCAAGTTTTAAACTGTCAGTCTATACGTCACATAGCTACTTCAACTTGATTTGATGTCTATTAGGACTCTATAGAATATAATTGAACAGTATGATCTATGGACCTATGGACCCTATGTATGGCTTATGATAGTTATGACATAAGTGAACTATGGTTTAAGACCCTCTTATTCTGAGAGAGGACCCGTGTCGTAGATTGGAACAATAATGGCCTAAACATAAGTACATAGTTCAATAGAATTATAGGTGGTACAAATTTATGAACGATACTTTAACATAAAGCAAAGTACATACTTCGGATATGGAAAAAGCGAATAGATTGTAGGATAACAATTTCTACGTCACGTATTCTATTTCCAGGCTGAAACGCAATCGAATAGTTGCGTTGTATTCAACTATTGGAAATTCAGGAAAAACCTGTCGCGTATTTCGCAATACTTTATGATCTGCAGTTTGCAGTGCCGTGTCTCTGAACGATAATACTGCCGTTTTCTGAAATGCCGTTCAGCACGCTACGTATAAATAGGAGATGTGTGCGTAGAATAATTTATGTGTATACTAAAAAGGATTACTTAGGATGTAAACTAGTAATGATAAAAATTTTAAAATAAAAAAAAGTCGACTGCGTAAAACTGTTTTTTGGTTCATATTGATATATTTAATTTAAAGTTTTATATGAGTACGATAAAATAGTCAAGTAAAAGTATAATCATATAATATACAATAACAGTATTATTTTTAGAAAGGTCTATTTACTAGCTTTCATTTGATACTCATATTGTCGCGACATAAAAAATTGTCTCTCCTCCCTTCTTTTTCCCCTATTTATAGGCGCCATTTTAAAAAATCTTTACTACAATTTTATAAAGTAGTAGAGTTTGTTTGATTGAAGGCTTTAGGCTATATAACATCACTATATGTTTGTTTGTTTTTAATAGATTGTTCCCTAATGAACTAGTTATAAATAAGCCTATGTTACTCTGCAACGGATATAGATATGTAGTTACATACATCCATACGCTCGAAACATATAAGCTTTTTTTTGGCGCAGTCGAAAAAAGTAACATTCGTGTTTAATTAAGACTTTTATACATTTATACGTCGGAAATAAAAAATAATAGCAGGAGTTCTACATCGTCATTTTACGAAGTAGTTACGAAGATTTAGATGTAGGCTAGTAAGGGACTACTTGAAAAGTGAAAGGGCTCAGGACAATGACAGGTTATAGGACAATATCACTAAGGCTTTAGAGGTAGGGACGCACCTGTAGCACTCTCAGGAATAATCCCATAATACCTCATAATAGTTACGTATTACTAGGGACTAGGCTACCAAGATACTTAGGTAAATATAGTATTATTATGTAGTAGCATGGCTCCGCGGTTTCATTAGGGCTTAGTAAAAGTAACTGAACTTTAAATTATAATAAATTATGATAGAGAAGATGTCCAACACACATTCATCATCAATCAATCCTTTAAAGTCAATATAGTGTTAGTTTGATTTCAAACACACAGACAAAAACATCTAAAACATATATAAAAAATCTATTTCTACTTATTTTCGATCCGGGTTTAAGCCGGCGATTGGCAACAAGGAGTTGTGTTGCAAATCTCATGGACTATGTTTTATAATGCAGTCCATATGCCTTGCAGCTAGGCTTTGCCATTATTATGAAGGAAAGTTTGTGAGGATGGATTAATGTTTTTTATTCTTTTACGCAAAAAATATTGGTTGAATTTGGTTACGGCTCTCAGATAGTTAATGACCTGAAATAATACATAGGACTCTCATTACTTTAGTAAAAGAGGGAAGTGAGTGCAGCCGTGGAAATAAGCTAGTTAAATTATAAATTAAAAACATTTGTATCTCTAGCATAATGGCAAAACAAAATTAATGGCAAAGAGAAAGAGACTTATTTGTACTGTTGTTTACGAAAATAATTTCAAATATTCGCTGATTCCGTACCAATCAATCAAATATTGTTGCTATTCATTCTTCCTGGCGCTTTTCACTATTGTAGACTGTTTTTTGGTTTCAATCCTTTCATCGTTTGCTGTAACTTTTTATGAAACTAGGTATTATTTGTCTTTACTCTTTGTTCATATCATTAGAATCGTCTCAGTTTGCAGAGTGACATAGGCTATTTTTTAAAGACGCCTAGAAATAGGAGAAAAAGAAGGGAATGGGACGACATATTTAGCATTGCGACAATATGGGTATCAAATGAAAGTTAGTAAATAGACCGTTCTTATATAAGAACAATAGAAAATTATCACTATCAGAAGTCAAGATTTTATGCACTGCCTATGAGAGATTATTGAGTTACGTATGTGTAATGTAATAGCAGTTAATTTCACACGTGTAATAATTTGTTTTAAACTATAAACATACCAATGCACATTTCTTCGAATATGAAAAAAGTTGAATTTATTTTGATCTGGGGGCATGCCAGTGCAAAAAAGCGGCACGGCCGTACCATCTTTTTCTCGAAGTATTTTACCCGAGCACAGAAAAATATTGAATAGGTACTTGATTCAAGCACATGAAGTTAGTAGAATACAAGTGTGAGATATGCAGGATGTTATAAAGTATATCCAACTGGATCAGCTCGAGATTATTGGATCTGTTACATATTCGAACGTCATTCAAGAGTGTCAGACTATTGCATTTCGTATTTCACAGCAATTTTAGTAATACCTCTCAATATTCAACATTTTAGCGCCTTCAGAAGCGAATTCGACGTTATATTCATGTTTTAAGACTTGGTCTTGCTTGTTACTGGCTTGGGACGCTGAAAACACTGTCTCTCGTACATTATTAATAGACGTAGAAGACAGAAGAGGGTTAATAGTTGTCTACATTTCATGTTATGGCTCGTTTGTGGACGAACCTCTTAGATAACTTATCTGAGACTTTACTGGATGGATGCCTTGCTGTGTGTTTGTTTCCTTACTTTGATTGCAGCCTATTTATTTAAGGTCTTGTATGTTATTTTTGTTCGTGATGTTTTTTGTAATTTGTAGAAAATTATATGGTATTTTTGTATAAAATATTGAGTCAGATTTGTGGTAAATATCTTTACTTACAAAATGTAGCGCCTGACCGAACATCAAAGTTTAATATTTCAAAGTCTAAATGTACAAATATATTTATAACATACCAATAAATATATAAAATAAACCAATTTATTTTTTGCTGATTCTAATTGCTTCTATTTGCTTATTGTTTCGTATTTTTAAAACTGTTTTAGAGAAAGGAATTTACTATTTAATTTATTAACAACGCGATAATGAGAAATATATCAACCTATATATACACTTTGTCATCGATACAAGATTCCTCATATTTTGGGTACATGATGTACAGAGAGACCTATAACTAAACAAAAGCTAAAACCCAGAACTGAAATCCAAATTGATTGATTGAATTATCAGCTTCGAACTCGTTAACCAGATTGAACCTGTAACTATGTATGTATCACTCCTCTTAGTTCGAGCCTATTATTTTTTCAAAATGATCAATGTATATATTTTATATGTATACATGTATACATTTTATATGTCTTTATTTTCGGACTTACTTTGCAATGAATGTTGTAATGATGGGCGAAATATAAACAATGCTGCCCTCAGGAGCGCACAAGCAAAAATATCGATTTTCATGCCATCTTCAAAAAGTAAAAATACATACATAATACATACTCGTAGGACAAAATAGACTCGTTGTTGTAATCTAACAAAATATGTTGAGCTTCGGGATGTACGGTATCTATTTAATTTTTTTTGCTCTTGACATTGTTTCTATTTTTTGGTATTTTTTTTATGTTTATGCCTTCAGATAGCTTAAGAAATGACGCACATTATGATCTAAGCCGAATGACTGCAAATTAGAATAAACATACAAAATATCTAGTCTTAAAATTCCCTTTTCACAAGAAAACGATTTTCTCATAACATCAATTTTCTCGAAACTTGCCTCAAATGAGGTGTTCCTTTTGTGCTTCTGAGTGCAGAATGTTTTGAGGAAACGTTATAAATTTGTACTAAGGGCACAGACATATAGTGACGATATCGATCTTTACAACCTTACAACCATATTTTACTTCGACAACATGCCAGCCGACCGGTGAACAAGCTATGTTCGGCTTTTTGGCTCAATTTATCACCCTACTGCCTCGTGATATTCGATTAAAGTACCATTTATGAAAAGGATTTTAAAAGCATTAAAATATGCGTAAATAATGGCAATTAATATACGTAGAAAGGTGTGCATTAGGTATATAAAATTAACAGTAGCTAAACCACAACTGTAACAGCTACATTATGTACAATATAAGAATATCCGATACAGATAATTGTACTGGTATAATTTCACGACCCGCATGGCGGAGCGGTCACCATACCGATGTAACACGCAGTGGGTACCGGGTTCGATTCCCGGCCAGACAGAATACTGAATGATGAGTTTAGATTTCTGTTCTGTGTCTTGGTGTTTGTGTATTCGTCTTTGTGTGCCCATGGCACTCAAGACACAAGAGCAAATCTCACTGTGGGGCTATGAGTGTAAAAAGCGTTGTATACACGTATATTCTTTCAAAATAAAACCAGAGGAGCAGAGTAATGGAGTTCGTTCCGGGCCTCCAGTTCACGCTTGAAATAAAACCAGGTCCAGGCGGATCTTCATGCCTTCTCCTGTTCACCCTTATAAGGAGGTTCAGGTGTCTTTTAGAATACCTTAAAGGTGTTTTGTAAAGTGTTAAAATAATCACCTTACCTCAATTATAAATTAATTTCACAATACAGTAAATTACCTGGCTTAATTGCCTGTATATCTTCAAAGGTGTTTAAACATCTGCGGTACTTACATAATTAATAGGCTTATAAGAGGGTTAGTAGTTTTCAGGTGCACTGTTCAATTAAAAGGTAAACTCTTTGTGGTTCGACGTCTAAAGCACTACCGCCACACTTATATCTGCCTAATAACAGTAGTGATATGTATTGCTATGTTCTAGACTGAAGGGAGTGTAAGGGAGATATACAGACATACGTGGCGGAGCGGTCACCATACTGGTCTGACACGCAGTGGGTCCCGCGTTCGATCCCCGGCCAGACAGAAATGTGAATGACGAGTTTACATTTCTGTACTGGGTCTGTGTGTTTGTGTATTCGTATTTGTGAGTCCATGGCACCCACGACACAGGAGAAAATCCTACTGTGGGGCTATAAGTGTAGAAAGCGTTTATGCCTAACCTAACCTAACCTTAGCTGTGACTCTGATCTTATATGGATTACAGATTGATTGCAGATGTCCATGGGCGACAGTCGCCTACTATCAGGTGGACTGCATTCTCGTTTGTTACTTCCATTTAGGCTAGGGGTTCTGTCTGATGTATAAAACCCCTTATCGTCTTCTTTCTTCTTAATATATATAAATTGAGTGTCACGTTGTTTGTCCGGACTAATCTCCTAAACTACTAAACTGATTTCCATCAAATTTACACACCGTGTACAGTTTGATCCAACTTAAAAGATAGGATATTTTTTTATAGCAATGAGGTAGCTATTTTTAATGCCCAACGCAGTGGGCACGGTAGTCTATTTATAATTCTATATTATAACACCTCCAAGTCAATGCCCAGAGAGAGAGAGAGAGAGAGAGAGAGTCAATGTCCAGAGACTATCGTTACAGATACACACAATGACATGTTACAACTCGTTTAACGTGCCAAGTGTTTATGGTGATACAATTGTTCCGTTGAATAGTGTAGAGTTACATGTCGGTGCAGCGTAAAGTATAATGGTTATGGAGGAAGGACACTATTGTACAAGGCGCCTATAGTCCTATGTGGAATAAACACCTTCGTATCAGGTTAACCAGGTAATATAGCAACACTTCCTAAATTCAGTATATAATCTGTTGAGACCAATTTGATAGTCTTACTAACATTAGAAACTGCGATAAGTTTGTGAGGATGTATGTGTGTTTGTGAAATTGTCACGCAAAATCTACAGGACGGATTTTGCTGAAATTTGGCACAGAGATAGTTTATGATTAACACATACGATACATATTACTATGACATATGTGACAAAGCGTGTGGAGGCGCGGGTATATCCTAAAAGATAAAATATTTT
>DWNE01010452.1:0-10337 GCA_018249875.1 Cecropterus toxeus
GGTCGACTTCAGATAGAACTCCTGTCCTATATGAAGTTGCTTACATATGTCCATGGGCGGCAGTAACCACTTACCATTAGGTGGGCTGCTTGCTCGTTTGCTACTTCGTATTTATAAAAAGAAAAAAAATATATAAAACTATTCGAGTACATTTTTGTACATTTTAGAGTTACACTTTTTCATTACTTCACATCATTACTTCAGAAGTCAGTAGATAAGTTTAATTCATCAGATTCAAACGTTTAGGCTCACGTTTCATACACTTATGTAATACATGATTCGGTGAGTGAACAGAACATTATTTACATAATAGCTTAAATACTGATACCATTTTTATATGAATAATAGGGGAGTTTTATTGAGAACGTAGAAGTTATTGTTCTATCTGCGATGTAATACAATTGCAAACTTTTTAGTTTTTTTGGGTGAACATTTTAAACTGTCACCTAAGTTTTCCAGGTCGTAGAGCCAGTGTAGTTCGACTGGGGATGTACCATTTGTAACGTGGAACAGTTCTCGCGTTTCGTTCAAAGTGTGTGGTTGCCTGCTCACTTATGTAGAATTATATGAGGCGACCATTTCAGTCCTTGGGAGTGGCAACGAATGTGTGATCGACTTCAGATAGAACCCTTTTTCTATATGAAGCTGCTTACAAATGTCCATGGACGGCAGTAACTATTTACCATCGCGTAGACTGTAAGCTCGTTTGCTACATCACTCTGATAAAAAGAATTGGTAAATAAAGTTACCTGAAAGCATATTATTTGACTGTAAACACAAAATCTTATACCACGTCAGTCTGTTAAACTGTTGTATGTTTTATTAATCAAAACGCCTATTAGCGATATCAAATTAGAGGCATTTCGAGAATTCGATAAGCATTCACGCTTGCCATAAAGCTTATAAATCTTACCGTAACTTTAGCAAAGGTCTCAACCGATTAACCACGGCTAAACGAAACTTAATAACGGCCACATTTACCGGCGTCCATTTTCCAATTAGCGTGGCTTCGATTAAAAAGGACTTAAATATTTTGTAAATTGCTTCACTACGCTTCGTTTGAGCTTGTTTTAAGTACTTGCTTCACAATACAAGGCAAATGTTTTCGTGGAAAAGTTTTCTTATGAAGGACTTAAATACTACAGCAAAATCTCCATTGCTGTTTTATATCTATTTTTGCTTTATATTATAGTTGATGAACGTCTAAATAGAGGGCCAATTTATTATAATTTTCAACCGTGACTGAGTTTAAAATTTATAATTCATATAAACTAGGCGCTTGTGTTACTAAGTGGTTACTACCGCCCATGGACATATGTAAGCAACTTCATATAGAACAGGGGTTCTATCTGAAGTTGATCACAGATGCTTTGCTGCTCCTGAGGACTAAGAAGGTCGCCTCATATTTAAGTTAGCCGGCAACCACACCCTTCCACTGAAACGCAAGAACTACTTTACGCTAAAAATAGGTTTGGCGGTGGCACTTCCCGCTGGAACTACATTGGTTCTACCACCTGACACTCACCTTCTTCACACACAAGTCAATCACATACTTCACACACCCTTCCACTGAAAGACAAGAACTGGTACACAACAGAAATAGGCGTGGCGGTGGCAACTCAACAGTCTAACCATACTGGTTCTACCACCTTGCAAATAACGACTTCGTTATCGCACATAAGCCTACACTATGACAAATGCCTCATTTCGTAGTATTTCGCCACTTGAATGCCACTACATAGATCCCGAGCTATCAGTAATGTCGTAAGCATAATCGTGACTTATTATTAGGTGGTAACATAATGGTAGGCTAAACTTAGGCTTTATCTTAAACATTAAGTTTCATTGCTATTTTTAACTTCAACAAATTACCACTAAACGTGATTCTGTCAGGTTTAAGCCAACTATAAAAACAATTTACATTTCAGACCTTCAATCAGGTTTTATCATGATTTGGAAAATTGATTTCTTATATTAATTTCCGTTAGGTACTTCATGGCATGGGCCTCCTCATAATGTAAAAAATTAGACAATGCTTCACCACCTTGGCTTGACAGACTCCAATCAAGTATGGATTGACAAAAAACACATACTGTTCAGTTTCTTTTTTATTATTTTATAATTTCTAAATAAAAATTAATAATCAAAAAAATGCGAGAGAAATATGTTCAACCCTGGACCCACGCCATTAAGGGGTAGGTTGTCACTAGCTTTTTGTCTCCTCAATTATTCTGAAATAAATAAGATTGTCAAATAACTTTTTAACCATTAAAGTTATTCATCTCACCATTTGTTTTTATAAATCGAAATACAACCAGGTAGTGTTTTTATACAATGAATGTTGTTTTTTTGGCAATCAGATTATAGAACAAGTTCATACACAGATTAATTCGTTATTAATGTTAGTTCATTGACCTCTGTTTTCAATAACACACGTGCCACTTAAAATTAAATGTGGCAAGTTTTTTTGGAACGAAAACAGACAGGCATACATTCCAGTTGGTGTCAAGTTTCTGCTCAAGGACATGTCGTCAACCTATTATTGTCCTAACCCTGGGCACGGATCTTCTCTCAAACTAAAAGAAATGTAAGCTTTTCACATTTTTTGAATATTTTTATAATTTCTTACTCGTGTAATTTTTCTGAGAATTAATTCTTTCCCTCAAATGCAAGTAATAATCAATTCCATCAGAGTTGAGTTGCCTGGGTTCCGAACCTCAAACTCTTAATTTATAAGATAACATGGTCTCGCTTTTGTCGATCACAGATACATTGTTGTCTTAAAAGACTTATTTAGAATTAAAAATATAGAAAAGTATTGAAGTTAGGTAGATCACACATGCATTGTTGTATGTATGACCTAATTAAAAACGCCTTATTATCCATTTATCGTCAAAGTATATAAACGCTTTCTAGACTCATAGCCCCACAGTAGGATTTTCTCCTATGTCGTGGGTGCCATGGACACACAAAGACGAATACACAAACACCCAGAAATTTAAGACATTTTTGTCTGGCCGGGGATCGAACGCGGGACCCACTGCGTGTCAGACCGGTATGGTGATCGCTCCGCCATGCAGGTCGTTAATTATCCGCCTCATAAAGCCTAAACTCTGTCTTACCCTAAGCACAAACTACAAAGTAGAATCTTTACGAGTTCAACCACTTATTAAAACTGACTTAGTATACGATTCCTGTATGGTGTTATTCCAGTATGTACCCAATTATGTTACGTCTACAATTCATACGTTCTCTGTGAGTTATGTTACGAAATAATTTCTTGGATTACATCTTACTTAATTCGCTTTCTCTGTTTACAATTGTTTAACCATACTTCATGTGTGCTTATAATTATATTCTGTTTAACGACCCTCGCCGTAGTCATGTTTTTATCTAGTCGTCATTTATTATGAATGTAATAGACATACAAAATGGTTAAAGAGTATATTATTTTGCCGTCAGTAAAATTTTAAATATATTATACACGAATTAAATTGCAATTAACGTGAGATACTGGTAATTCTTTCACGGCACCTAAAATGTACATATAACCTTTATATTGCAAAGACAAAGACGTGTAACTAAATGGATTTCGAAAAGATGTTATTTTTTCTTTCTGATTAGTTTATGAACTTTACGCATAGGATGGTAGAAATAAACGGTAATTGGTTGTGACAAATGACACTTAATGAGAGCATTTCATGAAGTCATAGACATGACTACACATAAGGAATACCAAAGGATTCGTCATGGATTACGCATTTATTTGATATTTCATTCAATGTCATTATTAGGCCTATAATTATTTAGTCTTAACATTCATCGTTCTCTATTAGAAAATATTGTGGTTAGAATATATTTTTTCAAATGTATATAAAGTACTAGTGGTTTCCCACGACTCTGCTCGTTTGGATCAAATACCACTGTAAAAAGTATCCTATGTTAACACATGTTCATTTTAATACTAAAAAACGTCATAAACAATTAAGTAGTATTCAAGCCATCCAATCCAGTTTTGTGTGAAAGAATAATAAAAAAATATATCCTCACAAACTTTCGCATTTATAATTATTATATTAATAAAACTTAAATGTTAGGGCGTTGTGTAGTAACAAATAACACCACTCAGTTCTTTCTAAGGGACAAGATCCAGGCGTTGAGCAGCAACGTTCTCCTATATACTGTAAATATCTACTGGGATCATCACATGCGACTCGGTGACTTTTAGCTAAACCTCCAATAGGGGAGGTCAATGTTGGATGGACTTAAATGATGATAATATTTATTTAAAATCCGTTTCAATGACTTACTAAGAGATTTTGTTGAAAATTTATATGACTGATTTTATTTAATCAAACTGATTTTCCAGTTACGGAAAGTGGATATTAATTAGGAAAAATATATTTTAAGCAATAATATTAACCAATTTTCCCTTTTACTGGAGTAATCAATCTGTATGAGCTTTTCCTCACGTTAATTTCCTCATACCGCAATTTGTAAAACGTCTCGTGGCTACTAAACTGTCACTGAATTTGGAAAAACAAACTGTCCGTACATTTCACGGAAATACCTTTGACTTGAAAACTTGTTTGTCCGTCGCACCATGCTGCGCGAGTGAGGTAATAGTTATACCAGAATTAAGGTTTATACACACTGTAGGTAGGAAATTTTTTATCCGATTAAAGTATCAAACGAGTACGTAGTGAGCCGGATGATAAGTGGTCACTTCCACCCATGGTTATTTGTAATCCAACCCCAGGTAAGATCAGTCTTACCTGAGGACTAAGTTGGAACGCCTCGGGTAAATATGTCTCTCTTACCACGCCCTTCAGACCTGAACACAGCAACGCATAACACTGCTGACAGCAACAGAAGCGGCGCAGGAGTTTCCGGAAATAAACCACAAAGAATTCTACGACCCTTTAAACCTGGAGTGGCCCGAACTGAGAGAGTGATATTTAAAATCTCGTAGTGCCTGAATTTCAATTCCATGTTTGCAACAAAAAATAACCAGCGATTGTTATTTAATATTTATACGGAAATTTTAATTAGCTTAACTATTTTTTCCTAATAAGCAGTGTTAAGCGAGTAAGGGAAACATCCTTATCTGAGGCATTACAACTTATACCTCAGCAGGTGCATCTATCTCAATGCATCTATGACCAACCTCAGATAAGAATCTTGTCCTGTCTGGGCTCGTGCTGTCTGGAGACACTTATCATCAAATGGTCCTGCTCGTTTGCTACTTCGAAAAATGACGGTAGATCGTAGAAGCTAGTTTCTATTTTTGATTTTTATGCAAATAAGAAATAATCAATTACATTAATAAACCATTTAAACTATAACGATAAATAAAACTTACCGTATAGAATTCTAACAAATTAATATCTGCTGCATCGCTATTGCTAAACCTGGTATCATATAACATTCATAGGTTTAGAATGTTTTAATTATATATATTTTTCGATAGGCATCTGTTCTCTATAAATAAGTAAACTCGTGAGGAAACAATCTTAATCCTCACGTCGTCAGCTCACGATACGATGTTCTGGAAAAACACCGTGTCGATAATTGAAAAAGCGAATTGCATACTCATCTACATTACGTCAGAAACTGTGCAGTTGCATTCTCGTAAGTAGAGCGCACATTAGTTATGCCCTTAGCATGAGTTTGTTACGTTTCTTCAAACAATCGTTGTTTACGTTTGTAAGCATCATTGTAGAGTATATTTCAGCGGCAGACGAAAACGAAATGGTAAAAAACATTGCAATGTATTGGAAAAAACATAAATAATTATTATTTTGAGCTTGGACGCCACCAGAATTATTTTAAGATAGTGCATTTACATCTACATACTAGTAATAACCAATATAAAATTTTATTTACACGTATAGCATGTGGATAACAGAGTTGCGAGTATGAAGTACCTCCTTTTTTAAGCATTATGTTTTAATTACAAAATGAGGTAACATAGAGTCATTTTTATTTTTACCCTACTGTGTCAGAGGAAGGGTAATGTTTTTCGAGCATATGTATGTATGTTTGTTTGTATGTATGTCCATTTCTCTGGCACGCACTAAAGCCCAAACGGCTTAACAGATTGTGACGTATGACATATCATTAGAATCGTCTCAGTTTGCATAGTGACATAGCCTTTATAATTTAAAAAAATGGAGATAGAGGAAAAAGGGGAGGGAGGGAAGATTTATTTACTATTACGTCAATATGGGTTTCAAATGAAAGCTAATAGTGGTTTTAAGGAACGTAATAAACTTCTAGTATTATTACAAAAAAAAACGTCGGTTTTCAATTAGACTACAGTTTACCACTATTGACGTCATTGCGGTACAACTACCGCAACAAATAACCATTTATTCTAATCATTGTGATCAATCATTACGATCGCCACATGCGTGTTGTAGATTTCATGCTTCACTTCACAAGTGATCAATCGGTTGTAATACGCACTTAATTGCGAAAAAATATTATGTATTATAAATATTATTTTTAATAAACGATGAAATGCAAATCGTACACATACGAACCAGATCTGCTAGTGAATACAAACACGCGTTATAAGAAAAACATTGGTGGAAAATTTATGAGTCCTAAATACCGGTACAATGGTGCTACACATATTGTGTATAGTATACGGCACATATCGCATTTGTAGCCTTATAATGTATTTTACTTTATATATACATAAAAAATCTTCCAGCAGATATAAACACGCGTGATAAGAAAAAGTTCCTATAACTAGATGGTGGAAAACTTTATCAGTCAATAGTATTTATAAGGATAATGTCGCAGTTTTAGATAACCGGTTTAACTTAAAAGGTACTTTAGTTATGTAAACAATTTACTCCACAAACAGTAATGAGAGAGAGTGTTTTAATGCGTTATTTGTATTGTGTTGTCTGTTTGTAAGCTAATCAAAATCGCAAATTATTAAAAAATAGTCCGCCTACGGGGCTTATAGAGAAATAACAACGATAAATAACATCGTACAAATGCCATCGCATAATTTGAATTTATTTATGCAATAAAAGTAGGTACTGATGATTGGTACACACACACAAACAAACACGTACAAACACAATGTCATGTGCTTCTGTATTCTAGTTTGAAGGGTAAACATATCGAGGCATTCCAACTTAGTCCTCAGCGTCAGCGAAGCATCTATTCGTATGGCTGACCTCAGTTAAGTCTCTAATCCTTATATGCGATGGATAACATGCGATGGATGCGATCCATGGTTAACAGTGACCACTTACCATCTGCGGGAGGCTGCATACTCATTTGCTACTTCTTGATTTAAAAATATTAAAAGATTATGTTGCGGACTTTTGTAAATAACGCATAAATTTCAGAGCTTGCAATGTCTGTGATATTTTTAGTGTCGTAAGAAGTCGTTGAATCGAGCTACATCGCTGTGATATTTAAAAATCAAGGCCGATAATTTGAGCAAAAAGCCATCCACTGTTTAATCTCTGCCAACGACATTATATTTATAAAATATGTTCCTCATAGAGGCGCATTAGTTTATGTACTTACGTCTATAATGGATTTGGATATTGTTGTAGTTGTAGAATGACATCATTTTTGTGTTGGTTTGCAGTTTGCACAAATTTTCATCATAGCATTTTCCATTAATTATACCGTAACTATGTATCTAATAAGTACAGCAACATAATTAGCAAATATTATTAGGTGTTTTAAAAATAATTTATTTTTAATTATAACTAAAAATATCAAGGAAAATTAAAAAAAATATGTTTTCCTATAAAGTGGAAGTAGCAAATTAATGTGCAGACCTTCTTATTTAAATACTAATTAGTGGTTGTTACTGGCAAAAGATAATGTTAACTGACACTAAATATGACGGAAATCCTGCCTAAGATCGATGATATACTGCGTTTCTTCTGACAAGTATGTTGGAACGCCTCATATTAGTACATGCCTTTAAAAAAATATTTTTAACTAACACAGCAATTTAGACCATTTCCACAATTCCAAATTAATAGTTCTTAATTTATAGAGGTTTATCAAAAACTTCAAATATTTACTACAATAACTTACTCAAACATCACTCTTATCAATATAGTGGTACTATTTAAAAGTTAGTACTTTACGCCATAAACCAATAAACCAATATTAATTAGCCAATCATTAAACATGCGCTGGAACTATATTTACTCAACCATGCAATATGAATAAATATCGCTACTTTATCAATATTGGATGTACACAAAGTCAATAAATTAATCTGTTTCCATAAAGATGGGCTTACTGACCTGATTTTTGACAGATTTATTAACATGTTTATTACTGCTCCGTTAAAGTGGGTGTACTGGTTTTCGTTGGACTTATTTAAAAAGTACATAAGGTTGGTAAACAAATATGAGGTAGTAACATTTTCTATAAGTGCTACTCTAGTTCTAGTTTTAATGCAACCACTTTTAAGATAAACATAAGATTTGTATAAGTAATGAATAACCTTGGCAGATTTATAGTCATAAAAAATAAGAGACATAAATATAAGAGGCGTTCCAAATTAGTCCTTAGGGGTAGCAAGGCATTTAGGCCAAGCTTAGGTAGAACAGTAATGTTATCTGTCATAGATTACAGATGTCGTACCGCCAATGGCAATGAATATTTGCCATCCGGTAAACTGTAAGCTCGTTTGCTTATTTTATATTTTTTATGTAATAGTAGGAAACAAGCATGCCGTCCACCTAATGTTAACTGGCCACTGCCGCCCGTGGAAATCTATAATCAATAATAAGCGTTGCTACAACTAAGGACTAGGTTCGTATGACTCTGAGTTTTTTTTATTAATATGAGGTAGCAAACGAACAAGCAGCCCACCTAATGGTAAGTGGTTACTGGCGCCCATGGACATTTGTAAGCAACTTCATATAGAACAGGGGTTCTATATGAAGTCTACCACAGATGCGTTGCTACTCCCGAGGACCGGGATGGTCGCCTCATATATAAGTGAGCCGGCAACCACACCCGTCCACCTCACGCAAGAACTGCTTCACGCTAGAAATAGGTGTGGCGGTGGTACTTCTCCGGTCAAACTACATTGGTTCTACCTGGCACTTATATCTAAAACTAAATATATGTATTATAATACTGTTACTTGACTATTTTGTCAAAACTCATATAAGCGTTTAATTAAATATATATCATTATGAACAAAAAATAATTATTATAGTCGAACGATTTTATTAAAAGGATATAAAATTATCAATTTTTGATAATGAGATTTCTTAAGCGCTGAAATTGCATACTGCTTCCAGATAAAATAATATACGACAATAAAACAAACGAAACATTACCTGATATTTTTCTATGGTTTTCAAGTATAATTCGACTTCAAATTTGGGTAGGTAGACAGCTGTCACGCCTCTCGCGAAGCTTGCTAGGGTACTAATGAGGCCTAAGGTATGGAACCAAGGTGTGATGGTCAGCGGTCTGAGAAGCATTGCTGGTATGTTAGGCCTGGAATCAGAAACAAAGTTTGTCAGAGAGCGTCAGTTGTAGGATTCTTTATTATCCGAGGGCGTCAGATGTAGGGTAATGTTTTTCGTGTGTATGTCTATTTTAAGCTTGATATTATAGAAAAATCTATCATAACAAAGTTTGTGCCTGCTACACCTTATCTATACTTCTATACTAATATTATAAAACAGTAGAGTTTGTTTGGTTGAACGCGCTAAACTCAGGATTTACTGCTTCGAATTGGAAAATTAATTTTGTGTTGAATAGTTCATTTATTAAGGAAGGTTATAGGCTATATAACACGAATGTTTGTTTGTTCTTTCATGTGTAGTAGCGGGTGAAATCGCGTGGCAGTCCTAGTATATCATAATTTATATTTTCTTATTTTTCATAATAGTAGTCCTAATTTTTCTCCCTTTATTTCTAGTAGTCAGATCTTGTTTTTTTTACAGTTTTTTTTAAATATTGTTTTGTTTTTGTTTTTTTTTTACATTATAGCGAATAAACTATATTTATTTTATTTACATGTACTTTTTGAAATGATAACGTCTTATAAATCAATGAACTCAGGCTGCACGCACGAAAAGCCATGACCCATTGTCACGTTCCGCCTAAACCCAGCGTGCAAGCGAGAGCGCAGAACAAGAGATAGAGTGAATTGTGACGCATCTATCTCTCTTCCTCTCTCGGCCGATGCGTCGACGTTATCGCGTAAACATAACATAAACGCTATCTACACTCATAGCCCTACAGTAGGATTTTCTCCTGTGTCGTGGGTGCCATGGACACACAAAGACGAATACACAAACACCCAGACCCAGAACATAAAT
>DWNE01010453.1:0-10336 GCA_018249875.1 Cecropterus toxeus
AGGTGTGGCGGTGGTACTTCCCCGGTCGAACTACATTGGTTCTACCACCTATCAAAGAGCCTATGAGGATCCCAACAGTAATTATATAACTGTAGTCTATAATTTGATCAATTATAATTTCATTATAAATGCAAATGAAGACGATTACTTACATAACACGTCGTGAAGCAAGTCAGATAATATGGTAAGCAGCTTCATACAAAACAAAAAAATTACTTGAAGTCAATCACAGACGCGTTGCTATTCACGGTTGCCTCTTATACGTGTGAGCCAGCAACCAAACCCTTTCACCTCTAGCAAGAACAGCTTCGGCTAGAAATAGGTGTGGCGGTGGTACTTTACGGACGAAAGCATATCCGTTGTAGCAGGTCGGTAATACGTGTGTTGCAGGCGAGTGCCCGGACAGCTGCAGCACGGGCAGCGAGCTGTCGGACGGCGCGCGCGCGCCGCACGACGACGAGTCCGACGACGCCGAGCCCGCCGCCGACGAACACGACCCGGAGGTTACTGTGCTTTGATTGATCCTATTTTAATAATGTACATAATATAAATATCGAATTTGCTGACTTTTTTCATTACAGTTGATTATTTTTTGTGCATTTTATTTAAATTAAACAAGCACCTTTTAAAAAGATGTGTCAAATTAGAAACTGAGGTATTGTTGATATTATTTTACTTAATTAAATTACGATATACGATTTACACAATTAGATTTGATTCTTTAATGCATATTTTAAAATCATGTATCAAACTAGTAATTGAGGTACTGTTGATATTATTTTACTTGGTTAAATTACGATATTACATTTGATACCTTAATAATCATGAATTATAAAAAAACAAAAAAAACACAATATGTAACATACATTATTTTGCACAAAACGAATGTTTTAAAACTTAATTAATTATTGGAAATATATTAGTTTCATTACTGAATGAAAGGCAGCATTGCTCTAGGGTTGTACATAGGATTTCTTCTCGTGGAGAATTTAAACTCTCAAACTCTAAAATTAAATTAAATGTTAATTATTATTTTGTATATAGCAACCGAGACACTTATTTTTTTTTCTTAGTAACATAATATCGGCTCGGAAGATTCGACTTGGAACTCTGCGGGCTTGTATTCATATTTTTCGTTACATGGAAATACCTAATAGTAATTTCGTTACATTTGACCATACAAGAAACATTCTTGACAAGTAACAATTACCAGTATAATCTGTATTATTGTACGGAAATGATTTAATCGGATTGAAGTAGCCAAGGAGCATGAAAACTATTTGATAGTAAGTGATTACTGCCGCCCGTGGACATCTGTAAGCAACTTCATATACTAAACTATTAAGCTACGCTTAACGGCGATTTCTTTCAAATTGTGTAAAATCTATTTCTCTGTAAGTGAATTTTTATAAATTCTTTTGGGAAATAAAAATCTTTAACCGTATTTTCATTATTTGTATCATTAACTTTTTTTTATCTGATTAAAATTGCATGTGCATGCAGTCCACCTGATTGCAAGTGATAACTGGCGCCCATGGAAATCTTTAAACAACTTCATATAAAACAGGGGTTCTATCTGAAGTCAAAAACAGATGCGTTGCCACTCCCGAACACTAAGATGGACGTCACATATATAAGTGGGCCGACAACCACACCCTTCCAGGGAAATGCAAAAACTAGAAATAACCAATGGCTGTCCTACTAAGGCTCGCAGTATTTTGGCTACCATCGCTTGATCGATATTTGCTAAAGCAAACTTATTGGTGCTTATGTTTTTCTTAAAATTGTTAAGTTGCTGTAGGCCCTATTGAACTTTACAACTTCACCGGGTTGTGGTGGCGAGCCTAAAGCGCAGCCAGGATAAGAAGAATATGGGCTGTAAGAGAGGGGTGGTTTTGTTTCCCGTTTCTGGTTGTTGCATAAGCTACAAAACGGTTGCCACTGTATAAGTAACTAAAGTGTACAAGCAGTTTGACAGCAGTTTGGGCAGTCGCGTATACCACTTGCACAAACGATAGTAGGTAAGAGGCAGTCAGTCTAATAGACACAAGTTAAAAAACGGTTTTAGTTATTATATTTTAATCACATCTTCTACATCGAAACCAGACAATTTCATGTTTCTAGATTACATGAAAATTAAATGACACATAAAAGAGAGAGCAAAACAAATAAACAAATTCATTTTCATATTCATAATATTACCAAGGATAAGGGTAGTTAAGTAGATTTAAATTTCCATAACATCCCGAAAAATATTGCGTATAAGCTTCGACTGCCCTGCTGACCTGGTAAGCAAATTGAATTTTTGCCAAAATTGCCTTGAACATGTACCCAATAAAATTGAATCTATGTTAACAGGCGAGAGATGCAACTTGTCGCCAATTTAGTTAAACTTATTTTAAATGCTACTCATCTCCTACTATTGAAAATTCATAATGGTTTGACTGCGGCAGCAAGACCATCACAGAAACTTTTATATGTACGGTATCACTGCACAGATGGTTAGTATGGTTTTTTGAAGTGTTTTACAATATTTTATTACTATTTCGTTTTTTTTTTTCTCAGTAGGGCTACATCAGGTAAATGTTGAATTATTAGACCGCGACTGGATATGGTACCACGACTCAAATCTCTCTGACATAGTTTGTAATTTCGCTTGCCATCCACCCATCCACTTGAAATTCAAATGTTGGAGATAGGCCTCCTCTAATCTGCGGTACTGCCGACAGATCCTGAGCTATCTGAATCCAGTGTATGCCCGCCATATTCTTTAAGTCATCAGTCTACCTGATCGAGGGGTTATACTACTTTTGACGAGACATGGTCTCCAATCTAGGACACTTCTACGATCTTACATATTAGGAGTATAAACAAAATTTTGATATTTCTACTAAACCATTTGTGAACCATGAAGCAAATAAGCCTGTATAACGTCTCACAAAGACTGACACTGCTGTTACAACGTGTGGCATGATGACTCTAGAGTCGAACCGCGTATAGTTCTACCGCTTACACAAACTATGTGAATTTGACGATAGCACTACATTTTGTAATAAATATCCTGTTACTAAAACAAAAGTTGGCTCTCTCAAACAATGTGATGTGAGTCGACATGGATATGCGGCCGACCTCTATTCGGAAGTTTTGCAACAGACGCCAACGTGATTACGTAATTCGACACGAATCCGCTTTAATACAGAACCCTTAAGTTGTTTCTGTATTAAATTCGTGCTACCCTACGGCTTTTACCTGTACGTGGTATTATAAATTTAACAGCGGTACTCTAAATATATCCTAACAAACAATAGATAGTAAAGATTAACAGAAGCACAATTAAATTTTAAAATGGTGATCTTCGAATATGAAGATCTTCATAATATTTATATTATTAGTTTGGAAGATAGGAAATGTTTTGAAATAATAATTTATTTAGTTCGATCAGCTGAATATTATATTATTTAAAAAAAAAGCCCAAGCTCTTTAATATTATTAAACAAAAGTTAAAGTAATAAGATATGAATATATGATGATATCAAAACAACGTCGTCTATATTAAAATGCCATTATAACTCCCTGGGGCGAAAGAGAATTATCTGGATAACAAAAGTGCGTGACCTGACAAGAAGTCAGACAACTTCCGAACACGCATTGTGTTCCCGAGTCTTCATTTCCCTGTCTCCATTTATTTTTAGAGTTGTCTTGATTAAGTTGAGGATTATATTCGTTTTACTTTTCTTTAATCATAAATCTTTTATTACTCCCTTTCATCTTTTGAAGTGCTCCTTCTATAATTTCATCTTTAATTTATTCCTCAACTTCTTATTTTGCTAGTCTACTGGTAAACTTGCTTATTACACCTCGCTTATATTCATTCTTATTTTAACTTCACAACGTAGGATTGTCTGAAGGAAAACGCTCTTTATAGATAAGGTCACCTTATTATTTTTCTTTAAATATATGTTTCTTTACTATCTATAATTTCTAGTCACACTAAAATATATTATTAATACATTCAGCTGATCTAATGTTTCCACGGTATCCTGGCATTTGGAGGAAATTGTGGTTTAGGTGCTATTTCGTGATAAATTCCGAAGTTTACGTGGTTCTACTAAAAGTTCTATCTCTGCTGAGGCACTATAATACTATATGGTGCACAGAAAATAAAAAAATAATCTGTGAAATAAGCAATTTAAAGATATTACAGGCGTTTTTATCGCTACATAGTGGTTTTTTCCAGACAAGCTTAGGGTGCGGAGCTTAGAGTTAGGACGAATATAAAGATGGCGTGCAAATAACAGATTAAGGCTATATGAGGCTTTCCCCTTAGACTTTAAAGAATAAACTTTCTTTCTGATCGATTGACACGCTCCTTCGAAAATCCCTCGTAAGTGGTATCCAACGTCACAGCTAAGAGCTGGCTTGATGAGCGTCTGCCAGAAGCGCAATTTCACAGCGCATTTTGCGGATCAAGAATACAATTTGCTATATTTTTCAAACAAGAAGAATAAACCTTCTTTATAAAAATCTGTTTTATGAGTCTATTAAAAAATAAAGGCTATTAAAGTATTCAAACGCGATGGCGCAAAAGTCTAATCTTGCCACGGACGCTCATGACCGTAGCTACAACAATTTAGCTACAATAATTTATAAATAACTTCACTTTCTCTTCCCATAGATGACGCATAATTAGATCTAAAAAATGAGAATTAGTTTCTACCAACCAAGTTACCATCTTCTTAGGTCACGAACACGTGCCCACTGTGTGGTTTGACCTTTGAATGAAAAGCTTCTGGGAATAATTCGACACAAAAGGAGATTAGTTCTAACTCGTCTCGCCTAACTCCTAAATACACCTATGCCAAGATAATTTACGGAAGGAAACGCTACTTTCATTCATTCAACTCAAAAAGGGCTCTTCTTCCCCCCTCCCCTTATACACGTTCTTGCCAAGGAGACAGCAATAATGTAAAGCTGCTTGGATTAATTCTATTAAAACTGTAATAAGCAAGTTTACTCGACGATTTAGGTATGCAGATTCGTACTAAGCCCTAAAGCTCTTCTTAAATCCCTTTAAATCCGACCTTAAGAGCTACAAAGACAATGTTTACTTAGCCTGTTGCCTAGTTTGACTCTATACCTAGCCATTACTCCAATTTAGTTCAAGCAATTATCGTGTTTCAAAATAACTTAACGAATAAGTAATCAGAAATTCAATCTAGGGTATAACTGCTCTTTTTACTTCAAACAATCTTCGTAAATTACTAGCAAAGTTACAAATAAGAAGTCTGAATGAAAAGTTATTTATATGTTAGAAATTATATTTTATAAAGAAGCAATAATTCTTTCAACATATTTTTAATATACAACTGGAAATCTAACAAGGTTTTGCCGCGATTTCGCCCGCACAAAGAATACATACACCCTATTTAACTCCCTTAGGTTAAGAATATAAAAAAATACCTTTTAATAGTGGATGCCTTATGGTGGCATCATAAAATTATCCTATTTTACGAATTTTATAGTTCTTCTTTGATCGTTAAGGTTGTGTGATGTTAAGTCAAAAAATAGTATGTACATGTGGATATGTAGATGTTGATATATTTTGCAGGTGGTAGAACCAGTGTAGTTCGACCGGGGAGGTACCACCGCCACATCTATTTCTAGCGTGAAACTTATCAAGCATTTCGGAAGAAGTTCAGTCCGATAAAAATATGCTAACTATTAATGTTGCAAATATAAGCTTACTTGATAAATATATTATGAGATTTATCCCAACCAGACATCATGACAATACGTGTCCCGTATCCAAGTAAATATAAAGATCTCTCGAGACTTGGCACAAAGCAAACACCGAATAATAGGAGATTAAATATCACACTACCAGATAATAGAAGCGTACCTCAGACTTTGCCCTTTGTCAACAAATTCTCAGCTTAATTAAATATCTATGATACACAAAGTTATAATACAATCGAGATTAGATCTGGTTAATTTGGTTTTTATAATCACCAATCTATTTTTAGGTAGAAACATAACTAATATCTGTGTTAGGTTAAGTTAGGTTAGGTCCTCTCGTAACAATCATTACGAATTTTTTCAAACATAAAATACAATCTGACAATTTCATCCAAAGATACAAAGAGATATTAAAATAA
Source organism: Cecropterus toxeus (assembly GCA_018249875.1). Lineage (NCBI taxonomy): Eukaryota > Metazoa > Arthropoda > Insecta > Lepidoptera > Hesperiidae > Cecropterus > Cecropterus toxeus. The sequence continues at coordinate 6,156 of DWNE01010453.1, forward strand.
GAATAATGATTGAAACAATACCAATTAACACTTCATGTTTATTTGTACATACATTTGTTTCGCTCTAAGTAACGATAAAGATCACAAAAGATATGGCACGGAGCGTAAGACGAAATAAACTAAACACATCAAATATTTACAACAGCCCTCTAAAAATGGGCAGTGTATTCAAAATTGCGTTAATCATTTATAATTTTATAGCTGAAATCAGAATTGGAAACACTATTTGTCGATGTCATATTTTAATTTTTATTCAATGATTCATTCAAGCTATAAATCGAATAAATAAATATTTCTAAGGATACGCTTACTCATAATAGTTATATCGATGAAATAGTTTCGTCGAATTATGTGTTTATACGATTTAAAAAACGGTTTCAACTGTCATAGCCCCACATTAGGATTTTCTCTTTCAAACACCCAAACCAGAATCTAAACTCATAATTCAGATGTCTGTCTGGCCGGGGATCGTACTCGGAACCCACAGCGTGTCAGACTGGTATGGTGACCTCTCGGCCTATGGTCGTTCTCATATGTGGACGATCACAGAGTTAAGTCGACATTACTGCGCATACAATCAATCCAGTCGTTATCAATCTATGTACTAGTTTTTCCTATTGACCGATCGTCTGTGAATAGGCGCAAATCTGACTTAATCAAAGCATGTTAAATTGACGGTCGATAGTTGTACAACAATTCATCAAAACACGGCATGTGTTCTGATTTATTAGTTCAGCAACTATTAGAGTAATGTGGTCTAATACATCCACATAGTATATGTTGAGTATATATACTTATAACATGCTCACTTTTATATGAGGCGACCATCTCAGTGCTTGGGAGTAGCAACGCGTCTGTGATAGACTTCATACAGAACCCCTGTTCTATATGGAGTTGCTTACAAATGTCCATGGGCGGCAATAACCACTCGCCATCAGGTGGGCTGCTTGCTCGTTTACTACTTCATTTTATAAAAAAAAAACATACAACTATTGAACGACTAAAAGCAGTATAATACGCGCTAGGCCTTATTACCAATATTGTCAAAAAATCAATAATCCAGATACTAATAGAGTTTGTGTTTTATTAACTGGTTATTACTGGATAACCAGTTAATAAAAGACAAACAGCTCAATAAAACAGCAAATAAGAACATACAAAGAGTTACTTGAAAACACATAATTAAATTTTTCGGTTATTTTGTTCGTCAGCGAGTCTCTGGCGCCCACCGAGGGACAAATATAAGCAAAACGTATGAAAAATTCAGTGGAGTTGCCTGAAATAGGATTTACTGCTCTTTTGGTGTTCGTACAGTTATGAATTATGAATTCCTATTTGTATTTACATTACTACGCAATGTAGATTTGTTACGTCTCGTAATCTTATATTAAGCCGAATTAAAAAGATATTTTTAATGTAGTATTATTTTATAGAGCTACTAAAACGAACTATGTTTTAGCTATACGAATAAATAAGCTAAAGTTTGTTTTTCAATACGTTCATTAAATCTGTTTATACCTCATAATACTATTCTATTTTTATATTTTTTTGATGGAACGTTCACCACCAATTGACTATAATAAACAAAATTTGAAGTTTCCATTAACTTAAATGTTTTTTTTTAGTATTTTATAAATAGAAAAAAAATACATTTTATAAGTAGGTATACCTTAAAAGAATATATTTTTTTTAAATAATGTATTATTTTAATTATTTTTACATGAAAAGCATATCTATTAATTCAATATGGAATTCCATGTACCTACTAGTACTACAGACGTCCATTACTCGTTATTTACCAATTTTACTCAGAAATTTCATATTCAGGACACGTTCGGGACAACAGTTCCGGTTGATTACAGATACATTTGCGAGTAAGGTCGAGCCATTACTGGCGAATGGCCGACCGCTGACCTCCTAGAGGTACAGGGAATGCCTCGTAACTTACCTGTAACAAAGAAAAAGCGGGTTAGTTGAAATTACAAGGGGACACAGTAAAAAGAGAAGGTTCAAAAATATTTTTTTATAAACCCTATTCGTGTTATCCGACATCAGGAGGAGGGTAATGATTTTCAAACGTATGTATACACATTTTCGGCTTAACGGATTGTATACGTCATACATATAAAAGAAATCGACTCAGCTTGCAGAATGACATACATAGGTTATATAATTTAAAATATGGCTTTTTAATATGTTACGGGTACTCACGATATGCGGCTTTTTGAATTTCTTTTTGCCGATATTTTATATAAATATATATAATCCCGCGATAATTAAAATATGGCGCCTGCAAATAGGGGAAAATGGGGGGGATTATTTTATCATCACAATATGGGTATCAAATTAAAGCTAGTAAAATAACTATTCTGAAAATATATAGGTAAATATATTAATTGTTTTATTTTCACAAAAACTATGAGAAAAAATGTTTTAGCAGTCAGATAAAAATATGTTTTTTTTTCAAAATATATAATTTATTTAATGCCAAAAAATAAAATATTCTTAGCAGTCAGGTTTTAGTTATTAATATTTTGAACAATGTTACTAGTGTTATAAAGAAAAATAAATATTTACATTGAACAATGAACACAAAGCAATAGAAGTTACAGAAGTGTCCTCATTAAGAAGGAGGGCTCAATAACACTTCTCATAGAATATTAGATAGATAACTGTGAATAATTCAATCAATTCAATAATAATGTAATAAATAAAGGCTTTTATTATTAAAAGTCTCAATTATATCAATTTATTTTAATCCAAAATATTACTGGTCCTTATATAATTTAAATTCAATCACACATTATGTTAAAATAAATTAGAGAATAAATTATCTATGAATTTGGCAAAGCACTATCGTGCTTTTCGATAACAACACGTTATTATTTTTATGCATCAAATTGGATACTGAATTACCTAAAACGTAACAAAACGTGTGTTATTAATGAACAAACGTGTATCCGTAAACATGAAAAGTAAATAGGAGTGGGCAATACATGTGGCATACAATTTCAGAATATTACCCAAGAATTTAATCAGAAAAAAATATACAACCAAGGATTAAAATGAGCAATAATTTACTGAACTTGTTTTTACCACATCTTTATTTATGATCGAAATAATAAACGAGCAAGCAGTCCATCTGATGGTAAGAAGTCACTGCTGCCCGTGGACATCTGTCATCAACTTTATATAAAACACGGGTTTAATCTAAAATTAATCACAGATTCGTGGCTCCTCACGGCGACTATAATATAAAGGTCGCCCATATAAAAGGGAGCCGCCCTTCTAGCAATACGCAAGTACTGCTTCACGCTATAAATTACGGACTACCACCGTATTCGTTCTACCATCTCCTTTCAAACCAAGTAACACTACGATTAGTATGACTTTTTTACTATTACTAAATCTAAACCGACATTCATACAACATTAGTGCTTTTTATATGACATATGAAGGGAAGGGCTTATCTATAATTATAATTCATGGACTTTTTTATGTCTAGAGATTATTTCGCGATAATTTGACCTAATGTAACCTCTGTTATATGCGTCTAGTTACACAATTTTCTTTAAAAATCGAACAAACACGATTTCTTATACTCTCCAATGATTAGTTTCTAGGACGCTTCGATCCCCGGAAAACAAACCTCTAAATGATAAATTTAGATTTCTGGTCTGGGTCTGGGCATTTGTGTATTTATCTTTCTATATGTCCAAAGCATTCACGAAACAGTAGAAAATCCTAGGGCTATGAGTTTTGAAAGCTTTATTTGAACCATTAAATTTAAAACCAGATATATTATAAAATCAAGTAATCTTTTGAATGGCCGATGCAAAACAAAGAATGCCATTAGCGAAATGGAATCCGAATGGGTACAGAAATGCGAGATAATAGATCGATGTCCAGATTGGACGGTATGTGAGCGAATTTATAAAGGCCGTATCGCAGCCATCTTTGATTATTGAAAATTGTTGAAATAAACAAGGTAATGAACATATTCAGGTATTTATACGGCTGCGTCAGAAGGAGGGTGTTTTTCAAGCGTATGTATGTATATCCATCTCTTTAGCACGCGCTACAGCCCAAACGGTTAACAGATTGTGACTTGTGACATATCGTTAGAATCGTCTCAGTTTGCTTAATGACATAGGCTATATAATTAAAAAAATGGCGCCATG
>DWNE01010454.1:0-10335 GCA_018249875.1 Cecropterus toxeus
AATTGAATCAAAATTGACGGAGTTCCATACAAACTCGCAACCCTTATTTAACCCTCTTAGGGGTGGAATTTCAAAAATCCGTTCTTAGCTGACGTCTACGTATTATTTGTAATGTTATTTGTTACTTCTCATAAGTTTCATTTAATTTTTTATCGCAATTTAATATTTATTAATATTAAAGTTGCATTGAATTTTTAGGGCTCCGTAACCAAATGGCAAAAATCGGAACGCTTATAGATTCGTCATGTCTGTCCGTCCGTATGTCACAGCCACTTTATTCTGTTATATTATATTTTACTTTAACTATTAAGACTATAGGGTTGAAACTTGGTAGGTAAGTGTATTCAGTAAACCGCTTTGCGAACAGGATTCCTGGATCTCTAAAGGAACGCAACCGGAGTCCTTCGAGCGCGTTGCCCCATCGGGCTCCATCTAGGTGAGCGGCTGGGCCCATCCCACCGTCTGGTCATTACGACAATATGCGACCACACATACCGATCTCCTTCCCGGGGTCACCTGGCTGAACGGTTCGAGCTCCCACTCTTGCCGCCCGCAACCCCTGAAGCTCCCTTTTGGTCGCCTCTTACGACAGATAGACGATACCGTAGCCCTATTCTGATTCCAGAACTACAGGGACGAAGGTTTGAAGTGAAGCTAGTAGCACTTAATATTGCATTAGCAGAACCAGGTGTAGATGGGATACTGCCTTAATCGAATCACAAGAGACTTACCATTTTCAAATTTGAAATACCAAACGATTAAAAAAATGGAAATTTCACGTCAGTCATGGAAACAGTGTCAGTCGTTAGAAGCAAAATCAAAATACCAGTAGCGCAGCGCCGCATCGTAATTAATTATCTCCTGAATATTTCCATACTAACGAGCGGTAAAGGTCTGCGCACATTAAACCTGACCTGCTTGAGACCAGTGACCGACATCGCGAGTTATTGTCTGATAATCATATTTTATTGCTGGTTAATTATGCTTTATGAATAAATAAAGCGGTTGTATAACATTTTCAGGTTTATATGATCGAGGGGAATGTTAAGGTATTGTGCGAAAGCCTTTTGGTTTAAAGTGTATGCTTGTTTAAATAAAACAATGAAGTCTGAGTAAATAAAGAGTTTTTTTCTGAAATTGGAGCAGCAAACGGTCATGCAATCTGTTTAACGGCAAGTGGTTGTCTTTTGATATCTTTTATCAATTCTCAGTAGAATTATATAGTATTAGATTATTCACCCGCTTCGATAATAAGTATAAACTATAATAAGTATAACAATAAGTATAAACTACGGTAAGTTATAAACTACGAGTATCTTTTTTCTTTTTCTCTCGAGGGGGAAACCTTCCAAAGGTACCTGACGTCGTGGGAGCGACGCCACGTTATGTGGGATTTTTACCGCACTAAATAAAACCCCCCGGTTGCCGTCCTCGGCGCTGCGAAGAGGACTCCGGGATCTCCAAAGGCAACCGGTGTCCGCTAAGTGCGTTGCCTCCACCTAGGTAAGCGGCTGGGCCCACCGCACCGTCTGGTCTTTACGGCGGTATGTGACCTCACATGCTGTCCTTCCCGGGGATCACCGTAGCCCTATTCTAATCCCGGAACTACAGGGATAAACTACGAGTATCTGTGTGTCAAATTTCATCGAAATCAGACTATTAGATTTTTCGTAAAAAAGTTACAAACAAAAACATGCGCATAAAGCTTTCGCTTTTATAATATTAGTAAGAAGTAAGATGTACCGTTAGGCATTACACATAGTAATGTTGTTTGGAAGAAATCGCTGATAACGATAAGGCAGCCTTTTTATGTTGTGTTATTTCTGTTCTATGTTACCTGGTCAATTTGAGCTTTGGGCTAATTTTGAGTTCGATATTTTGAAGTATTTAAGGACAGAGATTATTTTATTAACTTTACATTTCCATTTTATATAAGGAGCGAATGTTAAGAAGAATATTTTCTATCCGACATGTCCTAATCTATTTTCGTATACCTAACTCCAACGGTTAGCGACTAAAACCTTTTTTTTGTCCTGTAGCAAAGCAGGGGTACTTCTGTTAGTCAAATCTAAGTTTAATCTATACATTGATGACCCACATAGCGGAGCGGTCACCATACCGGTCTAACACGCAGTGGGTCCCGGGTTCAATCCCCGGCCAGACAGAAATGTGAATGCTGAGTTTAGATTTCTGTACTGGGTCTGGGTGTTTGTGTGTTCATGGCACTCACGATACAGGAGAAAATCCCGCTGTGGGGCTATAAGTGTAGAAAGCGTTTATTATTATAACATTCGCGTACCTGAGAAAATATCATTGTTATTAATATCAGTATTCTTGTTATTAGGAACCGAAGTCAGACCCTTTGTAAATACAAGAAACGAGTACAAAAGATGGTAATAAGCAAAGTATTGAGTAGACACCCTTACGTCTTGTAGGTAATATGTTCCACGTCGCATCGGCCCAGATGTCGCGCGCTCCTAGCATGCCCCGTCTCCCGCAGACAATAACTCCCAAGTATTTGCAGCTGTTCTGCGATGTCTCTGTTCTCTCTTTATTTTGACCTACATAGCTGAGATTCAGAGCTAATGCTATAATTGCGAAATTTGTTAAACGATTGACTTAAACATGCAATATATGCAATATAAGGATCTTTTGTAAAATAAATCTATTTATCAATAAATATAAAGTTCAATATATAATTTAAAAACCGGCCAAGTGCGAGTCCGACTCGAACCCGAAGGTTTCGGTCCCTATAAAAACATACACGACAAACATATGTCTGTTGTATGGGAGCCCCTTTTAAAAATCGATTTTATTACATTTTTAGAATTTTTTGTTAAATACATTTGTGAAAATTTCAACTGTCTAGCTATCACGGTTCTTTAGATACAACCTGGTAACGGACAGAGGGACAGTCGGACGGTCTGAAGCGAGCTATTAGTAATAGACAAAAACATACGAGTAAAGGTACTGTAGCAAACGAGAATGTAGTACATTTAATGTAGGTGGTTAATGCCTTATACAATTGTAATCAACTCCAAATATGAGGTTGACTATTAATATTATATTTAATATCCCTCAGCGTTTCTTTACCACATTCAAATTGGAATACATTAGCGCATACACACCAATAGATACGGATGTTTACCTGATTGTTGGCATGACGAGGCTTGCCGTGGCGACGGGTTCGCCACACCGTACACACTAAAGCAAATACACAAACTAAATACATAACAAAATAAATAAAATAAAATAAGTCTTTATTTTTTTGATAAAACATACATAATAAACAGTTAGTAAAATAAATGATTAAAAAAAAGAATATTATCAGGGCCAGAATACCATTAGGGCCTCCTCATTTGGCCTTTTTTCAACAGTTATTTTTACTATGTTATCATCCCATTTTGCGTCAGGTCCTTATCTCCTAAACGTGATATATACGGCGTAAGTTATCAAAAGGTAGCCGGTACCTTTATTTTCTAAGCAATTATGCCTGGCCCATATACTTCGCGGTGTCCGCATACCGGGCTCCGTGTTTGTCCGGCGGACAATAACTCCAAAGTATTCGCGGCTTATGCGATGTCACCGTACCCTCTTTATTGGGACCCAAATAGCTGGGAATCTGAGATAAGAGCGTTCAATACTCAGCATACACGGAGATTTATGTTTTTTTTCTCTTCGTTTGAAATACAAGGGGAAAATTGTATATAAACTTTTATGACTAGAATTTAGAAACAAATATTTAGCGTCAAAATTTGCAGATACAATGATTTTAGCCCGACAGGGGAGGTATCACCGCCACACCCGTTAATAGCTTCTTTTCTTACCTTTTCTTGCGTTTCGGAAGAAGGGTGTGGTTGTCGACGCAATTTCATATGAGGTGACCATCTTAGTCCTCATGAGTAGCAACGCATCTGTACTTAATTTCAGATAACCTCTTTTCTGTATGAAGACATTTACAGATGTCCATTGACAGTGCGCTCTTATGCTAAATCTTAAAAAAATATATAAAATACATAGCAACAATAAGAGCAAAAATTCACTGAGATAAAACCTTGATTTTTTTAAATATGCATTTAGTATTATTTTTATTATTAAATTCGTCTATTCTATCAAAAGTTATTGCAATTTAAACTTATTTGTATTTTTATTCACGCAGATGAATCCGCTGAGCAATGCTAGTAAATATCTAAAGTTGTTAAAATATATAATGTTTTAGACAAAATCCAAATCTCCAATATCATGTAAGAATTTTAGTTTCCAAATTCAGCTTTAGGGAATTTAGTTCCAACCTCGAAAGGGGCTGTCGGTGATCCCTTTGGGAATCGGTTTTCTGACTCCTAAATCCTTTGAGCGCTCGTAAAATAGCTTTTTGGATTATTCATAAAATTGTTCTTTTTTGCTTCGATGCCTACACAAAGTTTAAAAAAACGTGGACTTATAAGTAAATTATTGCGAAATGCTTACCATTTTCAAAATTTAAAATCGTAAAATAATTTTAAATTAACCTTAATTTAAATTTTACCTTCGATGGAATAGATGGGTCTTAATGTAATAAAAACTAAATGTTTTTAAAGTTTTTTTCAGTAGTTTCGTGCGTTTAATGCGATTCTAAATTCCAAGAAAATTTCAATACATTACAAATTACTATTAATATTACCTATTCTAAATCTTTCAAATTATTTTATGCAAATATATACGATGTGCAAACACGAAGATTTTATTAATTTTTTATTATATGTGTGTATTAAGTACTTTAATTACAGATTTTAAAAAAGCCGGTTTTTACAGAGGCCTATATAGTTACATGAAAAGTTTTGCTCTTGTAAAAATCGAAATCCATGTACAGTAGTGTACTTAATTCACTACATAGTATAAAACAAAATCGCTTCCCGTTATCTGTCTGTCCGTATGTATGCTTAGATCTTTAAAACGAAACGAATTTGAATGCGGTTTTTTAATAGTGTTTCACGAGGAAGGTTTATATGTAAAACTTAGTACATAATCACTGCTAATTTTAGAGGAATTTAATGTCATGTCGTAAATATACTTATTGTCTAACTATGACAAAAAAACTGTGAACGTTGTAGGTATATAAAGACGATTTGTAGTATATTTAGTAATGCACCCGTGCGAAACCGGGCGGGTCGCTAGTTTTAAATAAGATTTTTAATAAACATGAATTGTGTATGCGTTATGTAAAAACTTTTCAGTAACTTCGTAATGGGGAACGTGATATTTAAGTTGTATATTTAAGTTTTTGTATAAGTGCCTGACGTGACGTTACAACGAGCCGAGTTTTATTACGATATACTGGCACAAATTCTGTTGAGTAAAGTAATTTTAATGTTTAAACCCCAAATTCTTCGGAGTTTGAGCGAGGTGACATTACAGTTCTATTTCGGTCTTAGAAGCACAGTCTTGAAGCATACTAACATAGTATTGCAGGTCGTGGTATACAAATCTGTTTGTCAAGGTGGTAGAACTACCTTTGTTTCGATTCCGACTTGTTATCATCCCGAAACATTAAGGGCACACTCTTCAAAACGTACGACACGGCGACCCACTGCATATTAATATGGAGATTATATATTAACATACATAACTTTGACAATTCAGCTGCTGATCCCCGATGTCGGTCCAAATTCATACTACAAGCAAACATGTCAAGCTGTGGTACCGCGCCTGACCTAATTAGCGAGCGGTTTAATTACCGCGCCCGCAAGCCGCAGGGCTAACTATAGAAATGCGGACTATGTAAGGGTCTAGAGATAATAATAATAAGGCTTCTTTTATAAACTACATACTATTGTATATAACGCCTAGAGGGTCTAGAGATTCTAAAATTAGTATTTCCATGGAGTTAGATATTTTCTCACTAGAACTTCGTAATTTTTTATCCGACTGCGTCAAAAGAGTAATGTTTTCGAGCGTACGTAAGTATGTTTGTTTGTATGTATGTCTATTTCTTTGGCACGTGCTACAGCCCAAACGGTTTGTCGGATTTTGATATATAACGATAGATTTTTATCAGTTTGCAGAGTGACATAGATTTATGTATAATACACTAAACAATTTAAAAAATGGCCTATGACCTAATTGTAATAGGGGAAAAAGAGGAGGGTGGCACGAAGTTTTTATTTTCGCGGCAGTATGGATATCAAATGAAAGCTAATAAGTAGACCATTCTAAAAATATACATATTTTAGTACTTTTACTTTGTCGAAAAGCGTTAAATTATTAATTGTACGTATAAGTCATTGGCATTTATTTATTTTTGAAACAAAATTAATACCTACGTACTTTTATTTTTTAAAACAAAAAAACACTGATTTTTCGTCAATTATGAGGAAAATATTAAAGATTAAAAATAATTTGTTGACTTTTCGACGTCAATCGGAAGATACTTCTTAGCTAAGTTTCAGTCATTTGATCCGATACGGTAGCGTGAAGTGAAAATAAAGAGTCGATCTATCAATGGACAACGAAGCAATTCAATTAAGCTTGATCGCCCCTGAGAACCAAGAACACGGTCTTGTAGACAGTGGTTGATAACCTTTTTATTTGTAGTTCATTTTAAAAAAAAATATTTTATGTTGCAAAATGAAAAAGAATGATTAATAAAGATGTTTTTCGAATGCAATAGCAACTTACCATGTGGTTTATACCAGTAGAACCAATGTAGTTTGAACGGGGAAGTACCACCGCCACAACTATTTCGAGCATGAAGCACTTGCGTTTCGGTGGAAGGGTGTGGTTACCGGCTCACTTATATATGGGACCGTATTAGTCCGCAAGAGTAGCATCGTATCTGTGATCGACTTCAGATAGAATCCCTGTCCTATATGAGGTTGCTTACAGATGTCGATGGGCGGCAGTAACCACTTACCATCAGGTTGACTGCATGCTCGTTTGCTACATCATTCTTACTTAAAAAAAAAATAATTTACCAATTAGAGATTACACGGAATTTAGCTTGAGGTTGGCCTCAGATGTGTTGTTAAACGTCTTTACCATACATTTTAAAGCAAAACAGACAAGCCAAACAGTAAGGGTTCTACCACCTTTTAATTGGATCTGTTTGACGCAGACTCGAAATTCAACTGAGTGGTCTGAGGAAAACAGTCTTAAAAAATATCGAAATCTTTAAAAGATCCACGAAGTCGATATGCATTATCTCATTTATAAAATTTGCAAATTCGTATTAAAATATTTGTGATATATAAAATGTACATGGGCCATATTTAAAGCAATATTTATTGTTTTTAATCTTTAAAATCCGTCTTAAATCCGCTTAAAAACCTGAATCAAAATCTGTCTCTAAATATAAACGCGTTACATTTTTAGAGTGCGTTTAAAACCATCGGGCATTTAGTTATTAAGTAAATAAATTATTCACCTTATTTTCGAGTAGAAAATCGTGGAATACTTACTGTTCAAAAGGAAAATTATTTAGGATTGTATGAATGAAAGCTTCATAATAAAATTATCTTAATAGCCTACACGTGCGTTTTCATTCCAAGGACTTGAGACGGTAATTACACCTTCTTCAACCAGAATGCCTCTTAAATTAAACAAGAAGGAAAATTAAAATAAAATATTACCAAATATATTTTCTTGGCAAGATAATGCGAGGAGCAAGGTAAGCTTTTTAGAGAGCACTTAGAAGTAGTTACCGACTAAGATATATATTTTATAATACTTTATTATTAATTTCGTAGAAGCAAACCTAACGTATATAAAGTAAATTACAATATAGTTATATAGGAAATTTTCCTATATTAGTCAAAAGATTTTCTTTAAATATAATTCAAAATCGTACAAGAACTGTATTTTACCTGATCTATTTCTGCCTTAAATAACAAAATCTACAGCAAGAGGAGAGCAGCTTTAAAACCATTACTATTTATAACATTAGTTATGAAAAATCCAAGACCGTCTGTAGTCCCTTAACGTTAAAACATTATAAAGCTGCTGATACAGTACAGTTTGGTCGACGGTAAACCCTAAGATTAACGGTCAATACCTAAGTTTTACCAACTCTTAAAGCCTGTAATGATTTGGGAACATCGTTTATTTCATTTTTTTTATTATCATTCACATAGTAAATTGTAGCTTTTACTTTAGATATACAGTAAACGTCTAAAACATATCTCTCCAGCACAAAGTCTAGTACTGTACATAATGTACGCTGAATGTTAGCTATAGGACTAAGTCTTAGAAATAGTCTTCACATTTTGCACGCTTATTTATCACCCAAACACATGACAGTACCGCGACCTAACCTTTTTCTTTTAATGGTGTAATCTTCATGGACACCCAGCCGCCCGGGGTAGCAACTGGGTTATGCCGGACTCTTACCGGCTAAACCTCCACTATGTTTTATCCTTTCATCGTACCGTGGGAACACGGGAACGCTTTCACAACCATCCGCGAACCCGCCGGTACCTGGCCGCTCTCGCAGCCCCTTCTCATGTGGAGTATGAAGCTCCCTTCCAACATCAAAGGGACCACGAACTAACCTAACCTAACCTAATAAATCCTATCCAAGCTATAAATAAGTAATATATATTCGTATAAAATACGTAGGTTTGATTGAAACACACTAGAAATCTTAAAACTAAGCTAGCTAATTCGTACATTTATCATTTCAAGTTAGAAAATCTTTGGATTTGCCGTAATTCGAGCGATTACAGTGTTACATTACATTACACTAAAAATAAAACACAAACAGTGAATAAGTAAAAAGGTTGAGCACCACTGTCCGCAAAATAGGCACCTACGTGCCTATAAACGGTTGTCTACACACTCCGTAAACGGATGATGCGATATTTTCGTCTCGAGATAAAACGATAGATTTATTGCACCATAGTGACGCTCACCAATTACTTTTTTACAAGCTTTTTTATAGTTTGAACGCAATAAAACATATATTTTGCAGCTGTCACTATTAAAATAGTATTAAAATGTTGATGTGAATTCGAATGAAAAAAATGAAGAGAAAATTTTAATTGTATTTAAAGTGAGATGCGTTTATATTTAAAGGTTGAGACTTCTATTCTGCAAGAATTTGCTCCTACTATACTTGAAGAGCAGTGATAGCCTAATGGTTGAAACTTGGCCTCTTAATCGAGGGTCCGAGGTTCGAACCCCAGGCATGCACTGCTGATTTTTCTAAATTATGTGCGTATTACAAATTAATTATGGCTGCTTTACGGCAAAGAAAAACTTCGTGAAGAAAGCTGCACATATGAGAGTTCTATAAAAAAAAACAGTTCTCAAAAGTGTGTGAAGACTACTAAGTCGCACTTGGCCAATGCGGTGGACTGTGGTATGAAACTCTAATTCTGAGAAGACCCGTGCCCAGCAGTGGAACAATAATGGGTTGACGATGAGATACCACTATAGCTTTCATACTAGAAACCATCAGCTTTGCTGATATGATTATCCATTTTATTAAACTTATGAATTAAATAGGTCAGTCACAAACTATGTTTTATGAGGTGACCATCTTGGTACCTACTCGAGACTAGCAATTCATCTGTGATTGACTTCAGACAAAATCCCTCTTCTATATAAAGTAGAAATAAGTGTGGTACTGACATAGTCAAACTATAATGGCTCCAAAAATGGCTACAAAAAATTTGCTCCTTCAATCATGTAAGTAGAAGTTTTACGTTCAAGAACGTACATAAATATAAAGCCATTTTTGGTTTGGGAGAAAAATGTACAAGTCTATGCAAAATAGATATTCAAAAGTTCTGAATAGAGGTGAGACGAAAGCTATTTTATTCCAATCATAGTTTTGTGTCGAAATAAAGATCCTTTGTTCGCCACGAAACCTAGATTTGACCCAGTTTTTGTAGCGTCAGCAAAAAACACTATACGTGAACCGAAATGTTATTTCTGTTGTCATAAAAAACGTTTGATAACACGATATGGCTTCGATATTCAAATGTGGGGCGTTAAAAACACTTGTGATCCCTTCGAAGCAAAAAGGAATACAATAATGTAGGTAAGCATTATTCTATCGCCACTATTCTCTGAGAGAAGCGGATTTTTACTGGATAGATGTTTATTATTTTTACATTTTTATAAACATAGGTCATCCATGTAAAACGATCCATGTAAACGGGTCGAAATATCGGCAAAAAGCGCATATATATATATATCTATGCCATGTGGTAGAACCAATGTAGATCGACCGGGGAAGTACCACCGCCACACCTATTTCTAGCGTGAAGCATTTATTGCGTGAGGTGAAAGGGTGTGGTTGCCGGCTCACTTTTATATGAGGCGACCATCTCAGTCCTCGGGAGTAGCAACGCATCTGTG
>DWNE01010455.1:0-10335 GCA_018249875.1 Cecropterus toxeus
GGCCGGGAATCGAACCCGGGACCCACTGCGCGTTAGACCGGTATGGTGACCGCTCGACCACGCGGGTCGTCAAATATTTCTTTTTTGTCTACATGTTATATTTTCTCCATAAAATACTATACGTTTTATTTATGCTCTATGTTTTATAGCTCATTTTTGAAAGTACTACATTTCGTTGACAAAATATTGGTAAACCTAGCCAATACACACTTACCACTTCAATAAACGAGCTTTCCATTAAAAATTGCAGTATAACGTCGCAGGAAAAGCTTGTTACGCAACATAAATATATTATCGTTTAAAACATAATTACGTTACAACTGAGGCCATTACTTAGGTCTTTATCTTGTGCGAAATGTCTATTGAAGCCTTAAAGGTCACTTGTCTTAGGCAAGTCAAATAAAAACCACACTTATTGCAATACAACAAGGTTGAATCTTCCTCTCAATGATTGTTTACTCTCCGTTAAGCCAGTACAAATGAATTTAAATTGAATTTATAATGATTTAAGGCTTAATTTTGTTTGAAATTAGTAACTAATGTCCGACTGATTACGACAATTGAAATTGAATTCAATTAATGAGAGATACGGTTGAAAAATGAGTGTTACAAAAAACAGACGGATTCGAACCCAAGACCAGTGTGGGACCTCTGACTCGTTGCGTAATAGCATTTAAATTGCTAACGTGTTATCTTCGTTGCATTAATTGCGTTGCGAATTGACATCAGGTGTTCAATAATGATGCAATGGTTGTTTCGTACTAACGGACCCTTTGTTCATTGAAAACCTTAGACTGGTCACCATATAGGTCTAACACGCAGTGTTCCGGGTTCGATCCCCGGTTAGATATCTGTATGATGAATTTGGTTGTCTTCGGGTCTCAAGAGTAGCAACGCATCTGTGATCGATTTCAGATAGAACCCTTGTTCTATATGAAGTTGCTTACAGATGTCCATGGGCGGCAGTAACCACTTACCACCAGGTGGACTGTATGCTAGTTTGCCACTTCATTCTTATAAAACAAAAAACTATCTTATTGCTCTCCCGGGCCGTGCCTTAGGGGCGACGCGCTCAGAGCACTCTGATTGGGTTCCGTTGGTGATCGCAGAATCCTCTGCGTCATGCTGAGAAAGAGCTTAGCAAGTAAAAATCTCCTAAACCTAAACTCTCCCAACGCGCCTTTTGAAGGTTCCCTCCCGTCAACAAAAAGAAAACCTTAACGATGTCTATTCTATTGATTACATAAACATTCAAAATACAAGACAACGATCGTTCTAAAACGTCTTCCATAACATTAAAACCAACAGTTTTATTAAGATAAAGCCGGTTTGTTTGTCGACTGCGCTGCAGATGAAGGTACTATTATGTTTTACGAGCTCAGGTACAATGGGTCTGACGATAAGGCTGTTTACAAAGTAAGCGTGTTGAAAGCGCGTGAACCGCTCCAAATATAAAGAGAAGTGCAAGTGCAGTTGATTCTCTACAGACTTGAAAAATAATAGTACATAATTTTGCAATGTACTCTTCAGACTGTAAATATACAAGTAGTATATGAAATGCTAACAAATGAGGCCCGTTGAAAACTGCAACAACTATATACATTGATAGTTAATTAATCAGAGTACGACAACACAATGCAACTATGAAGACGTATGTTAATTTTAATTACTTGGTTAACTGCTTACAATAACAAAATTAAAACTAACAACCATACAACCGACTTTCTATTCTAAAAAAAATAACCGTCACGGGTCTTCAGGTGGATGTGAAACATCGCGTTTGTGCCAGTAATATGCATAAAAGAAAAGATTGGGACAGGAACTAAATATATAGCATAATTAATATAACACCATCTAACAGTACTACCCACTAAGTCGAAGTCACCGCAGCCCGCTTAGTTTTGTTCGATACTTAATGATAAATGGCAATGTACAGCAGATGGTGCAAAAAGCAAGTTGTAAGTTTTCGTTGCCTATAATTTGAATGGAACCAAGTTCTCCTTTTTTTGCTGTTTAATTTTAAGAGTGTTGTGTACTTTCCGTTGGCGATCCTTAAAACCAATAAATAAATAAATGAAAGAAATACATGCCAGCATTGTCGAAGCCAATAATCAGAGTCACGCGTCTATAAATGTTTCACATCAATTGTCAAAAATAATTTTAATACATATTGGTTCAGTACATAGTCCTGAAATCGGCGCTCAACGTAAGATATTACAAAAAAAGTAATGTTGCTTCTCACTAAATTAACTCTACACTAAGACCTTACGCAGAACTGATAATTAAATTCATCATGAATTTATTATGTATTTATCACTTTATGTGTAAGGTGCCTAAGCAGTACAGTGGGAAGAAAATCACAATCCGCGTTTGTGTACGTGCTTTACAATCGGACTTGGAAAGCTTAGTGATGGACTGAGAGGAATTGTATATAGATAAGATATAAAAGATATTCTTTTATATTTTAACATCGATGCATGAAGCGGTTTGTTATAAGTTAGACCGTTATATCTGTTTGTGAAAACGTGGCTCCTAAACGGCTGAACAAATTTGGATGCGGTTTTTTAAGCGTACAGGCTTGGGTATGTCTGTAATCTCAGTAGATACGTGTTTATTACGTGTCCGCTATATTTTTTTAAGTTTCTGCTCGTACAGTGTAATGTACATTGCACGTATGCGTTTTCGGTTAAATCTTGCAATGATGTGCTAAAACGTAAACAATGATCGTGTTGTGGAAACGGAATTTACTCGTGATAAGACCATTGATGTTAGTAGTTATTCTAATAATAATAATGTTTTCTACGCTCTCATCCCCACACGAGGATATTCAACTCTGTCGTTGGTACCAAGAATATATGAAGACATACACAAACAAGCAGATCCAGAAGAGAAATCTGAATGCATCATCGAAATATTTGCCTTGCCCGGGATTGAACCCCGAACCTATTGCGTATGATTGTTGCTTCGCCACATGGGTCGTTAGGTCGTTAAGCTGAAGCCATTACAACAATCAAAATATTTTGAAGATACCGATTGCAGATCATGACAAATGCTATAGTGTCCAAAACGCTATCGCTCATTCACCATGAACACACCCGAAAACAAGATACAAGCTCAACTTCCCCACCATTTACCGCTCTTATATCCGCGTTTAACGGTTTTTATTTCGTGCCATATTTACTAAGTTTTTACGGCATAGTTATGAGTTCGTAGTAAGAGTTATTTGTTGAAACATAATTGGGTTCTGACGTAAATCGATCTGGTTTGCTTGTGTATGGAAAAGTATTATCAGTATATTTCTGTTCTTTTAAGGTCCTTTTCCATTGATGAACTATAACTATTAACAAGAGCTATGTTAGTGCAACAACAGCTAATTGAAATTTAAACTGCAAGTTGGGTTTCCACCTTTTTTGGTTAAAGCACACTAGCTATAAAAAGTACAGAAAAATACGTAGTATCAAAATGAAGTAAAATTTTTTTTCCTTCATTTTTGACTTATGCAACCATGACCTATGAGACCATGCACTAACCTAATATACATGGTCCTAACCTAACTGAGTTTTTACTACTCGTCGAGCACGGAAAAATAGGTCGCTAAACATTTTACCGCTCCCCAATAAAGTGGTTATATAAACTTTGTACTAAAATAATGTTTGTTTCGCACAAAAATTGTTTCTACGATTTTTTTTTCCACATGAAAAATAAAGTATTATCGCGTATTTTAATTTTCTCATTAGGATGTATGTAATGTATTTTACATTTCTCCCAAAAGAGAACAATACCTACTTCATAATAAAGTACTTTTGGCAGCCCTGTTTACCAGGTTAGAAAAAAATCCAACCTCTCCCCTCGAGGGAAAAACGAATATGTAGTCACAATCTTTGAATAAACATTGTTTTAAACAAACAGCGTATTTGTGAGCACGCTTGCTTATTTGTTTTCGTGTTTGTGACGTGCATGACTGCTTGAGTGTGTATTTTCTAAGCCTTTCTCCTTATCTCTAGTTATTACGGGCCCCGTTAGAGATAAGTATGATTGTTTTAAAACAGTACCCAATAGGATACAGTTAGAACAATACCTGGTCATTGCACGTAGTTTTGATTGGAAATAACTGAAATAATGAAGCCTGAGCCGCAACTGCCTCGCACGTGACCATATAATAGGGTGACCATGCTATATCTAAAATAGAGGCAAAAAAACATATTTTTAATGACATCAATGAAGCGTAAACAATATTTCATACATATATACATTTTTTTATACATATAATAATCATGAGAAATATTTCTGTCTGAAATTGCTTGTGTATATTCGCACTAAAATAGTTTTTTTTTATAAAATAGCACGCTAACCACCTGATGGTAGATAGACGGTAGTCACTGCTGCCTTTAAGACATTTAAGAACAACTACAGATCAAATTAGAGTCCTGCCTGCTGTAGGCCACAGCTGCATAACTACCACTGACATGTAAGTTAGGACGCTGAACTTTAAGTCAAAATGCCAGGTGGTAGAACCAATGTAGTTCGACCGGAAAGTACCACCGCCACACCTATTCCTAGCTTGAAGCAGTTCTTGCGTGAGGAGGAAGGATGTGGTTGCCGGCTCACTTTACCATCAGGTAAAGGGCTGCTTGATCGTATGCTACTGCATATTTATAAAAAAAAAACTTCGAACCTGTATAGACAAGTGCTACAATACATTTATGAGGCAGAGTGGCAGTGGTGCCTCTTGGTTCGGAGGCATCACTGTCCCTCAGCTTTTTGGGATTTGCTCTAAAGTTCTACCACTTTTCAACAAATACTAATATTTAATAAATTTTATTGGATTTGTTTATTTGTATTGTCATTATGGTTGCCCTACAACATCGCGTCATCTCCGGGAATACACAGGACGGCTCAGCGGTGGCGGAGATCGACTCGCTAACTAGTTTATTGTCCCGGTTGTCAATGCATTGTGTTTACCCTAGTTTGATTAGAGAATACACTTTTTATCGTATGTTTGAAACTTAACGAATTGGAGTGTGCGCTAATAGAAATGATTTAAATTGATGTGATTGTCACTACCCGACTTCGTCAGAAGGACGGTAATGTATTTTGTATCTATGTATGTTTGTTTGTATATATGTCAAATTCTTTGGCACTCGCTACAGTCCAAACGGCTGGAAGGATTGTGACGTATGACATATTAGAATCGTCTCAGTTTGCAAAGTTTTATTTTTTTTAATAAATTGTTTTTTTTTTTAATAAAAAAAACAGAATTGGTTTCGCTTTCTTTCTTTCTACACGCTTTCTACAATCATAGCCCCACACTAGGATTTTCTCCTGTGTCGTGAGTGCCATGGACACACAAAGACGAATACACAAACACCCAGACCAAGAACAAAAATCTAAACTCCTCATTCATATTTCTGTCTGGCCGGGAATCGAACCCGGGACCCACTGCGCGTCTGACCGGTATGCTGACCGCTCGGCCACGCGGGTCGTCTAAAGTGACATAGGCTATATATTTTTAATATCGCCTTTGAATAGGGGAAAAATTGGGGAAACGGACGACTTTTTTATCATCGAAACAATATGGATAAGAAATTAAAGCTAATAAATAGACCATTTTCAAATTTATAGTACTAATATAAATAAGTTAATACATATAAAAATATATATAAATAACAAAGATCGTTTAACGGGTAAGAAAAAATTGTCGGGTTATTTGTTTTACTATTTTTAACAATATTACTAGCTTACAAATAAATGTTATTTGAAGTTATGTTTGAAATACTTCGATAATTAACCTACACTTTGTTTATGCTAAATAAGAAAGCTGAGTCGAATTAGATAAAACTTTCGTGTCAATAAATTAATTCGGTTAATTCGGTTACCTTTGATTCGGACGGGGTGTTCAATTTAAATATACAAATTGAAAAACAAGCGATAGTTTAATATTCAGATACCGATTTGTTTAAATTATTGTATCAGTCATATGTACGTACAAAGGTACAGCAAAAATTTAAATTAAACTTAAATTTTATAATTTGGTATCAAGTAATTTGAAATTACAAATATAATTGTTACATATTTTACGTGTATATAGATTCTCAATTATAATACAGATTACAAATCTATCTAACAAAATATTCCAAACGATAACCTTTACGATAGGAATCTCAATAAGCATACAAATTAAGCGTTTATCGAAATACCCTTTGTCCATTCATTGAGCAATTACGAGCATTACTTAATGATTGCGATCAATGCAATCACGATTAGAATTGCTTATGTATATAATATAGTCAATTGTATATAATACACGTGGGAACTTGTCTACACGCATATATAAATATAATAATGATAGAAGCTCGCCGTGTCTGTATGTTGTATGACGTTTTTATCAGACTGAAGTAGCAAACGAGCATGCTGTCCACCTGATGGTAAGTGGTTACTGCCGCCTATGGACATCTGTAAGCAGCTTAGAACGTACGTAGAACCAACGTAGAACAAAGGTTCTATCTGAAGTCGATCACACATGCGTTGCTACTCCCGAGGACTAAGATGGTCGCCTCATATATAAGTGAGCCGGCAACCACATCCTTCCACCGAAACGCAAAAGCTGCTTCACGCTAGAAATAGGAGTGGTGGTGGTACCTGGCGAATGAAGTAACAGATGTGTATACACTAATACAATACCTAATACAATTTTGGTAGGTAAGTTTTTTTATCCTCCTGCCTACCAGAGATACTTTTTTTGGAATTCGTTTTTCAAACTTTAGTATTATGCTGCTAATAAGTTGATATGAAGCGAAAAATACAAAAAAAATCCTAGGTTCGGAAAATGAGTTTTTCACAATGTCCTTTGTATAGGACAAGACGTTATTACTATGTGATTTGTGTAAGACATTAAACAGTTTTAGGGTATTTTACCATAATTTAAATGGAGTTAGGACCTAAAAACAATAAATACATATTAGATATATTTTATGTTATTACTAAAATAAAAATAAAAATAAAAACGAACAAACACGTATTTTCTTAACAAAATAAAATATTTTCGTTTATTAGGTAGTATTGGTTCAGTGGACATATCCCAGTCAAAGAAAAGATCATTTCATCTATGCTCATTTACTTTAGCCGGTTTTGGTCATAACAACCGTTCAAAGACTGGTTGTATTTTCCATACTTTTTGGATTTTTGTTCTGCGTTACTTCCAGATCATAAGCATACTTCATACGTAATCTTCTAAAAAACATCATTTTTTTTTGCAATTAATAGCCAAATAGCCACTGCAATGTTGGGTACATTTTTGTGAACAGTACATATCTATTTCAGGATATTGTAATGCGGACATTATCGTTGTAACTCCTAAATAATATATACTGCAAGTTCTCTCAAAGTTAAGTCCAATGATATTCTTATCTCAAAAATGTGTGTTATATTTGTAAAGTTTACGACATTCGCCAAAATGTGTATCAGAGATATTATGGGGCTCCGTAATCGAAACAATCGGATATCCGAAATAAAAAAAAAAAATATCCGTAAACGTATCAGTAAGAAAGATTCGGTTAATTTCTTATATGTTTCGAGACATGTTTTTTTTTACTTTTAGTATATAGTTAAACTTAAAATTGACTAGGTAGCTATAGTAACAACCGATATGAGCAAATATATGACAGAAAATGATAACATAGTAAAAGCCAAATTATTACATATTTGTATTTTACAGTTAAAATTCCTTAAAAATATAATATTAGTAACCGAAACCATCAGAAACTAACAGACAATCCCAAAAGAATTGCATATCCGTTACCGTATCCAAATCGGTATAATATTATTCCTATATCCGTATTCATCATAAACGTATCATTGGATAACGTAGAAATTGTTGATGGAACCATATTATCGTCCTCCTCGTCTGAACCGCTAGACTCACTATTTTGATAGTCATTAGCTTTTTGGTTAATTCCTGGAGAGATAAACTCTGTATCGCCATTCGAATCATCAGCCGAAAAGTCAAATTCAGTATAATTTACAGCGCAGATACATATTTGTCCGTTATAGCTAAAATACACATAAAAATCCACTAATGTACTATATAAAGTACAACGGGAGAGAAACTATCTAAACTTTTATTGCCTACATTTGTTCTATGCAAAGGACATTAAAACTCACAGCATGGCCAAGTACGCTATATATATTTTTTATGCTGAAATAACATTGTTTATCGTCAGTTTATACTTTTAATTAATTAATAATAATGTTACATCCAATGATTATTATTGATTGCAAAGGATTTTAAATCGATTGACCTCCCTTTGCGTGAGTGCTCGGTCACACGTCCACCTTCCTTCGCCATTTTGAAAAAAAATACAGGTTGAAATTGACACTTTATTTTATTTTACAAGGCTATAAAGCCAATAGATGTCACTTGAAAAATATTTTGGCGTTGCCATGCTGTGAGAAGTACAAATGTAGGTAGGAGGATAAGTATGGATCGAAAAAAAACAAACAAATTATACACGTACCAGCGTAATTAAGTAAATGATAATTTGCTTTAGGGTAATTAATATACAAAAACGGTTTTTTAGGCATAAACTTAGAATATAGTTAACAATTTATTCCTTTGCGATGTTTTGCAGGAAGGAAATGTTTCAAATGTTTATATGTGTAAGTATATTTGAAACATATATACACATACCACAAACAGCTTGGATTAACATATGACGCTTTGGAGTCGTATCAGGTGTGGAAATTACATAGATTATATTTTATTATATTTTTAGCCATTACATACCTATTTTTTATTATGATTCTTGCTATTTTATTATTTAAGAGCACAATTTACTATTTTTTTTTGTCTCAAAAGCATTGTGGCATAAACAAATATATATTTTTGGATTATGTATGTATCAAGTTGTTATCCGACA
Source organism: Cecropterus toxeus (assembly GCA_018249875.1). Lineage (NCBI taxonomy): Eukaryota > Metazoa > Arthropoda > Insecta > Lepidoptera > Hesperiidae > Cecropterus > Cecropterus toxeus. The sequence continues at coordinate 8,916 of DWNE01010455.1, forward strand.
GCGTAAACGTAACGGTGACAGTAACGTCAAAATTTTACGTTTCTTCATTTAAACCATAGTATTCGAAGGCTGTTTAAATTAGATATTTAAAATGTATGCTATTGTTTTACAGGAACATATGTTATTAAAATATTCGAATAACTTTTGGTTTCATTTGTTGAAAATTAACAAGCAAAATAAATCAGAAACCTCATACTGTCCGAATATTAAAGTTACTCACTGTATGTGTGTTTGTTGTATGTAAGTCCATTTCTTTGGCACGTGCTACAGCCCAACGGCGTGACAGATTGTGACATATGAAATATTATTAGAATCGTCTCAGTTTAGGAAGTGACATATATAATTTTTAAAAAACATATAATACTTTTACTTGACTGCTTCCACTAAAATGTGTATAAAACGTTTAATTAAAGTATCAATATGAACAAAAAAATCATTTTAAGCAGTCGGATATTTTGTTTTAATATTTTTAACAAAGTTTCTTGTTTTTAAAGTTGCTTACAGATGTCCATGGGCGGCAGTAACTTACCATCAGGTGGACGGATGCTCGTTTGCTGCTTCAATGTGATAAAAAATGACGCGCGTTGATGTAACATTGAACTTAGATTTTCGAGAAAAATCTGTATTTAAATGTCGATTCGATTTATATAGTAACAACTTAGTCAGTCAATAAAAACAGAGATAATTATGATACAAGATTGATGAGGTAAGATTTTTTAATGAGATTACATATAATTGTGGCAAATCCTTTGACCTCACTCGTTATGTTGAATAAATCTACCTACAACATCTTACAGTTAATTAATGTGTTATGTTTAGCTTTAAGATGATTGTTATTATTCATAACGATATGTTTAATGTAACGCTTTATATAAGTATTTTTGAGTATGTTATATATGTAATACTCAAAAGAAAATAATATTGAAAGGTCCCTTAAGTGGCTTTCATTTTTATTTTTTTATTTCATTTGTAGGCGCCATTTTTTAATTATATAGCCCATGTCACTCTGCTGGTTGGAATGATCCGTCAAACTAGTTATGCCAAAGAAATGGACATACAAATAAACATATTATACTTACATATGGGTACCTATACGCACGAAAAATATTAATCTTCCTACCCAGTCGGGTAAAACCGACATATGTAGATCAGAGGTTCCCAAACTATTTTTTGTCATAGACCACTTTAAAACAATGCTTCCGGTGGATTCCGTTTTTTGTTTTTTTTTTTTGTTCTCCAGGGTACCCCACTTTTGAAGGTTTTACCCTGGCGACCAAAAAAAAAATCGGTATCCACCGGAAGCAGACGTTTTGTACGTCGCGGCTTAATACTAAGCCTACATTCAGAGTAGTAAAACACAGACACACATTGACTTTCTTACAATATTATCGCCTACCTGCCTGCACATTGATATGTAGGT
>DWNE01010456.1:0-10335 GCA_018249875.1 Cecropterus toxeus
GCTTACAAATGTCCATGGGCGGTAGTAACCACTTACCATCAGGCGGGCTGCTTGCTCGTTTGCTATTTCATATTTATATAAAAAAAAAAAAACAAATAAGTAACACAAGTTGACAATAACCTTTATAAGTATTTCCGAGAGAACAAATTATAATAGAGCATTTACTAAAGTTTATTTATTCATAACAAGGAAAAAACCGGAATATGTATCAAAAACATCACAGCAGCCTTAAATGGTACAATGTAAAAAACGCATATTATTACATAACCATGACACACAACTCATAATATTAATCTATTCTAAGAAAGATTCTAAGGCGATTTAAGTTCCAAAAAGTCTATTCAGGACGCTTTATTCAGAGCACAATGAAAGATTAACCGGGGTGTCGGCGAGAGTAATGAACCAAAGAATGCGTTTGACAGAGGAGCAGCTATTGAATATTTTAAAGGGATGGAATTGAAATATAGAAGTTGAAAAATTAAACAAACAGACAGAAAGAAAACGAATTTAGTTACTCAAGTCCAGATTATGGAATCTAAATCATCTATTCATCTGTTGGCTTGTTTCAATGATACTATACTATACTATTCAACTGTTGAGTATTTTATCCTCAGTAATTTGAACTTTGGGGCAATGGAAATCATTTGATTATACTATATTCTATTAATGATGATATTTAATGTACATACGATTATTTTCATTGACATAAAATTTCCATTTCTTTAAATGACAAGGTATAAGACCTTAGCCCAAGAGATTATTTACTTGATAATTTAACATTTTATAGAAACTACATTATATTAAAATTTATACACTTATATAATATATCTGATAATTAATATACTTATGTCAGAAGTTTTTAAAAATCACTATTGACTACCGAAAATAACGATAAAGAACCTTGTATTAGAAGAAGTTGTCATTATCAACAGAAAACATGTTAAAAATACATTTATTTAAAATACTGTAATAACAATTTTAATGTACGTAAACAAAGCTAAATGTAAATCAAATCAATGAAAGATTTAGCGGGGTGCCAACGTGAGTGATAACCTAAAGAATGCGTTTGACAGAGGAGCAGCCATTGAATATTTTAAAGATGCGGCAACAAAGGATGAAATTGAAATGTAAAAGGAAAGCCTACACGCTTAAATAAACAAGCTATAAGGAAAACATTATCCTACATAAAATGCTTAAAATTTCAGTCTATAAATCTAAATACATTACTTATATTGATGTACTTCTATAATGAAATCTGACTTACAGCTTAGAGTTAACCAATACTGCAGCTAATCTCCAAACATGATGATCTTTCATCACAAAGAGAATATTAACAAATAATTACATCCAAACACAGCTTTCAAGTAATGGGAAAAGATCCCGTAAATAACTTTGCCTCCATCATCAGATGATATGATGATACTAGATTGTTACATATTAGTGTACGTTTAAATATCAACCATAAATTTAACGAGCGTTAGTTTCAAGCCTTTTTTATGTCTTACTACTGATTGCGGCTCTCTCCTCACGTCGAAAATTGTTCTAATAAAGCATACTTCAGCATGATACCACTGATAGTTAATGAAGTAAGCCCTAAGATACTTAGGACTCAAGTTTGTTCAATAATAAGTAAATTTAAAAATCTTGTATCTTACTAGGTTTACTAATTTTTACGCTGATTATTCATCAGCGTAAAAATTAGTAAGCCTAAGTGCACTTATTTGTCTGATCTGTAAATACAATGTAAAGAGCGCTGATGATAAAAAAATAACATTTAGTTAAGTAACATCTACACCTTCTCCCGTGGGAACTCAAAAACCCAACACACACATTTGAAGTTATCACGCATTATCCATTAAACGTCAAATATGTTATTCTAAGTCAGAATAATACTAGTTAAATCTTATAAGTAAAGTTAAGTTGGTGTTAACTGTTACATTAACAATAAAACAAAGGAGAAGAAACAATATTTAATTTTAAAAAAGATAATTCCATATTTCGTATTCATTCTGAAATGGAGAGATAAGTTTATGAATGTTGTAGCTAATTACGAATTTTAATTAGTAATTAGAAAGAACGAAGTTTTGGTCTGATTATTGTAATCAGACAGATATAAGACTTTCTATCTTTCGTTATAATAACTAAAACATTTTCGCATGGAATCCACTTTACTTCTGGTTTAATTATTTTTGTTTATTTAAATGTCATTCGTTTTAATGTTCAGAAATAATAAGATAACGAAATCGGCATTTCATTTTAAGTATCTGACCTTTTCTGATACTTGCATCAAAATTTTTACGACCATTTAATTGGCGGAACCCACGTTTTCGGCACGATATATTTTATTGTTTTTTTATTTATTTTTTATTACGTATGATAAGTTTCAACACGATTAAGGGATATAAATGTATGGCTGTCTTAAAAACAAATTGCAAAACAAGAATGACTCAGTTAATGATCAAGCCGAAATCCCAAATATGTCTACCGAAGACGAAAAAACTTAAAGCGATTCAATCTCAACCGTTGATATGCCGTAAAGTATTTTTATTTATTTCAATGGCGCTTTGTAAAATGTCGGATATAATGAATATATTACCAGTAGCAGCAGTATACTTTTGAAAAGGTAATTATTTAAAGGAGCGATCGGTCGGTATTCTGATAAACAGCGCGATAACAATACATCTCCGACATCGTTCACGCATTCCCTATCCCCATCCATTACTGTTTCATCTTCAATAACAAGTTTCGCTTTACCAGCCTGTAGAACAACTCTTATTTCGCTAAAAAGAACTCTACCGTCATCAACTTTGAGTTTATTATCCTTTGAGTTAACGCCCTCTCTGCGGGAGCGCTAACTCTTTCATCTATCATAATCGTTCATGCTGAAAACAATCAAGATTGATTTTTACTTTACGCAAAATTGAGCCGTAGCGCCAACGGTTTTGGGATGGAATTCAATTGTGATGTACAAGCTTTGTCGGTTGATAGCTAACCACCGTCGGAGGCGAATGTAGGCGGCGGCGTAACGAAGGGACCCACGGAAAATGACAAATGACATCTGCCTACCGCCTGTCAAATAACGGACAGATAATAAATGACCCCGATTGTTTATCATCAAATATCTCATATATCATTATCGTGTACTCAGCGCTATGGGCGGAGGGCGCTTTGACTTTGTATGATTAATATTGTTTGGTTAATTTCGAGTCTGTAATGTAAATACTTGGGGAAATTCTAGTGGCGTCATCGTGGGTTGATTACACTGATGGTGCGGGCTAAGTGCTAGATAGCTCAGCGTTTGTAGGGAACAATCTTTTGTTGTAGTAATAGGTGAATGATTAATGACATTTATCAGTAAATTATATAATCTGAAAAAATATTGTGGTAAATTTACATACAAAAATTGTTATCTTTAAAGATTATTCAGATTTGCAATTTCAGTCCCAGATTTACATAAATAAAAGCTACTTTAAGAAGTACTGTTGTAATAGTACTGTAAAGAATATTTTATTCAGCGGCTTCTTTAATCAACACAACAAAGCTGGACAAAGGAAATTTAATTCGAGTGAGCCAGTCTCATTCATATTAATATCTCAAATCTGTAGCATCGATGTGTAAAGCATCCAAATAAGTTCAATTAATTCATTTACAGACCAATGACTCGTGACAGCCAATCAGTTAATGGTAATTATTATCGAGAGAAGGATCATAATATGATATAGAGTATTATGTAAGTGTATTAATTAAGCGTGCCTAAATCGAATTTTGATAGTACATTAATTTATTTTATGATTTATTTATAATCATTATTTTTAAGTCATTTCAAAATATATACATTTGAAACATTTACAAAATATTAGAATGAAAAGCTCACAAAATCTAAATAATAATTTGTTTATGATCAAAAAATGAGAATGTATAATACATTCTCGACATTATAAAAAGTATCGCGGTATTTGTGTGAGCTCTCTTGACAGTGACGCAAATTACACAATGACAAATAACCAAAAACTTCAAGTCATATCTCACGCTTCAGTACAAAGCTTTGAAAATAAATCCTCTCCCTTCGCATAAGTCACAGCCGTCACATACTGTTTACTAACTTGCTTTCCGACATGACAACACAAGTAAACCTACGCCACACGTATTTCAAACAAATCTAACCAAAACCAACCTTATGTTTATGTAACGAATAGTCATGTGAGCGGCAATAACAATTTTGCAGCTCTTGACTTGTACCAAGAACCTTGTAGAAGGAATACAAATGAAATTGAATCATGAGACGTTGTTGATAAGGACGGTACCGCTCGTAAAGTTATTTTGGCTATTATAAATGACAATCTGGCTCGTGCGTTAGCTGTCACTCCTATAGCCACCGAGCGTGAGGTGACTAATTCAGGAACTGACCTGCCTTCAATGTTTCCCACGTCTTGGGAACCTAATGGACTTGAAGCGTTCCGTTTCCTACTAAATCATAAATGTTGCGGGGAATTGGGACCTGTTTGTAATGAAAGTTTGCTTTGAATTTGCCACACGTTGATTCTGATGGATGAGATCAAACAGAATGTAGCTACGTATTTCGTAGCTTAACCTTCTTTCGTTCTTAACCGCTTTCAAATTTAAAACATGATTATACAAATTAGATTTTAAAGTAGATATTTAATGTAAATCCCATATTTATTTTGCATAGATTTTACATTTCTTTTGTAATAGTTAAAATACCTCTGTATTAGAGACATTTATTTTGTTTCAACAAAAATAACTTCAAAAAAATTGAGCTTTGGCTTCAGGCGAAAATTTCAAAAGGTTGTCAACATAAACAAATCGTCTGTTCCAGAGCGCAATAAATAAAATTTGTTTGTCTATCTGAGCAATTGTCGGGGCGTCCTGGGGGGCTTTCAAAAATCATGAGCACGCCGCCGTGGGCTCTTTCACCGGTAAACCATTTTTCATCGCCACCCCGAAAGCGATACGTCAAAATCAGTGATCGCGTAAATTTCCCCACCGCTCTGCACTATTTTCGATCCATTCTAATGTTTTGAGGGCTAGCGGATTGTAATTGATGAATAATTTGTGTGATTTTCAAAATAATGTGTGAGGATTTAAAAATTAAATATATCGTATATAATATATTGCATACAGTACATTATACTACGCCAGTAAGTTTACTTATTGTGGTATAATTATTTTGAGTATTTTGGTACACAGTTTTCCCGGGGTTTAATCACGTCACGCTAGTCATATTTGTCAATGACATGCCAATATTTTATTAAGTGTTAAATTTCGATACTGTCATACTCTCAGCTAGAAACAAAAGTTAAAACAGTGTGTGAAGTTTACCGATTCGTACTTGGACAGCATGTTGATGGCTTTAACTTTTCTCACTCTAAAAAATGTTCCGCGTTGCCGGATTTTGTCATATCAGGTATATATCGATCTCGTTGTTTTTGTGCACCTGACTCATAAACCCAATAGAGACAATCTTAGCTCACTAATCCTGATTGACCTTACGTCATTCGACCACGAGTCAAGGCTTCCTTAACGTCACAACTGATCCCACCGCCTGTCCCTTGCACCAGCGCGTTAATTTCACAACGGAACAGTAAGCTTGATAAATGAGTGGCGGAATTTCAAAGGGAGCACAAAGGAGACCTGACCCACGACAGGTCGTTAATCACGAAACGTCTATGAGTATGACGTCAAGGTGATCGTAGATGAAAGTTGAAACGTCATGGCAATGGTTTTGTTTATCCGAATACGGGAGCGAGTATTTTTAACTTCAAAAAGCAAGAGGTTTTGTGTACGACTGTTTGTATTTGATCCATGGAATTGTTTGACGTATCATAAATATAAACAATGGTGGTTTCAGACTCGAAATAGCTTTAGCATAAAGCTTTGAATATACTCTGGGTCAGGTTGTTTTTGTACTCGTCATATGGACTAGTGTATTTATGGTATTGATTCAAGGGATTCTATCGCTAGAGGCTAAAAATATCGTTGTAAGATGATACAAGGCAAAAGTGGACTGTTATACTCGCTTTTGTGTCCTACACGTTTCCATGGCATGCATACATGGTATTTGATATCGTATGGACGATTATAGGTAAATCTTAGTTAATTTCCATTCGTTTGTTGTGTTTTGTTAAATTTTCTGCAAGCACTTATAATAATGTATCCATTCGATAACGTTCTTTGAACCACTTAGTGGATTTTTATATGAAGTAAACTCCACTGTACTCTTCTTACCTCATTTTTTTCATTACTTTGACATTGACTCTTTTATTAGAAAATACTTTACTAAGTAGACTTTATAATATTACATTTTCGTGTAATAAATTTGTTATACATAAGTAAATCCGGATTTAAAGAGATTGCTGTCAATTGCTTGGACCTCCTGGCACCCTTCAATTGTCTTTTACCACATTGTCAAGAAAAAGTAACATTGGCAGAGCGGTCGGGGTCATCATGTTGTATTTTCCTTGTTAAGGTGGTTTATATAACTCACGATGTCTTACCATTTTTCACAATTAGGAGAAATTTTGATTTGACTTGATTTTAGTCGGTTCATTCCGTGCGACTTCTTCCACGTCTTATATAATGACGAATAAATTTACACTTTGGCAACCTTTATTTTATCCTGTATTCTTTGTTATTATATAATGGAGTTGTATGAAGAGTGGCAGAGTGGTCACGGTCCCTCCCGGGTTTGACCCCTGACCAGACAGATCTAAATGAAGAATTTCGATTTCTCTTCTGGGTCTGCGTATTTGAGTGTCCAGGGCATTCATGACATAGGAGAAAATCCTTACCGGCATTATGAATGTAGAAAGCAATATTACGAGTATTATTATAAGCGTAATAACGTTCCTCACCACTATATGAAATCCATTAAAACTATTCTACTTATGACATTAAGAATGTCTCCCAAAACTTCAAACACTGTTTCTATTTGATAAATGGTTGGCCAAAGTCAGGGTGTAATAGGATTAACCGACCCCATTGTTAGATTTGACTTGCCCCGTGACAATGACGGCAGATGGATTCTTACAATGATCGAGTACTTATTTGATGGTATGGGTGGTAATGATAAATGATATTATGATGCTTTAAGTTTAAGACTGATAGTATTAGAAATATATTTAAGTGATAATGTCACGTTATGTTAGAATCGAGAGGAGTATTGTATGTAACACTACGTAGGATTTGGTAAAGTAAATTGTCGTTAGGGATAATATACCTTGCGATATATGGATCAATATACATTTTAGGATTATACATCCAAAATTCTTAACTTAAATGTAACTTACTACACACTAACAACACAAAACTATCAAAGTCAATCATTACCATAGTAAACAACTTAATAACAGGAATTTTAAAATGTAAAATCGTATATATTCCAAGCGTTCCATAAGGGTGATCTTATTTATCGCAATGGAGTTTCCTAGAAGAGTCCAAAGCAAACAGGATGCCGGCACAAGGCGGACCGGATACGAAAATCGCGCCATCGACAAATTTACGCAGTTGTAAAGGCAGATTTATTTGTGAGGAGGAAATGTGTGTATCACGGTTGGAAAGTTCGGCAAACATATTGAAAAACTGAATAGATTTTATATTATGATCATGTAGTTATTTTTAACACTACAATACCCTAAAACATCTTTGCAAGCTACTAAAAGGAGTATGATTCCACCGGAGAGGTACGACTGTCTATTTCTAACCAATAGCAGATCTTGAGTTGCTGTGGGAAGGTGTGTTTGCGATCTTTCATATCAATACCTCTTGTGCTCGGTGGCAACGCATCTCAGATTAACTTCAGATAGAGCTCTTGTTCTTTGAGAAGATACAGATGACCATTTTCAGCGAAGATCTTTTTCCATCATATAAATTTTAAGTAACGTTCTGCATTGTCGATAGCTACACCTACCTTAAAAAATATACCAATTATATATTTTTAGTAGGTATACCTGTTTATTGTAAATAATTAATGTTGATAAATAATTATAAATACAAATACTTTATTTATTTAGTAGTAGTATTTTTTCTTTAATAACTATTAAAATAAGAATTTGGTACTGTAGATAATTCTAGTCAGTTATTCAAAGTCAGGAAACATTTATTTTGATATCATAAACAGACACTTTATATTAATGTTATAGATAAAGTTGTAATATAAATTATGTAATTCTAATAAATATTCTGTTTAATGGTATATTAATAGAACATAAACATAAACAGTGGAAGATAACATATCAGTTGGTTGTTGTATGTCTTTATTTATTTTGATCACACCAAATTAGAAAAAAATGAGACTTTTTTATTAGTTAACTAGTTGCCTGTACCCGGCATTAGTGAGTAAAAAAAAGAAAAAGTAAAAACTTAAAAAAGAGATCACTTGTTTATTCAATATCAAGTTTAATCAGACAACCGTACATTAAATATATAGAAAAATTTATAAACTATATATTTGGGCCAGGTACTCCTCAGAACAAACCTTACCAAAGTTTTATCACAATCGATCGTTTCGAAACGAATAGATTTCGAACGAAATAAATCTTTACAAAGTTTTGCCGTTATAATATTAGATAAAAGCTAATAAAATCTTGTAGTAATCTTGTAGCTAATAAAAGCTTGTCATCCAGCACGTCCGAATGTCACGAAACGATTGCCATGTCTAATAACGCGTAGCGCTCTTTATGTTGTCCTGAAAAATTTATGCTCATGAAAAATGACATCAAAGAAACGGTAATGTATGTAAAATGGTCGTAAATCCCAAAAGTAATTCACATTCTATTTGAACGATCATCAAAGGTATTTTTATTATTGAGATATGGAGTTATTGAAACACATCGAAGTAAGTCAGCATATCATTTCCTTTTTATTTTTATGAAATTGAAGTATAAATCAAGTATGAAATGTTTATTTTGAAAATGGTAAAACCTTACCTATAGTTAAAGTCTACATATATATTTATGCATTGTTTTGGAAATTATATAACAATAAATATGTTTCAAAATTGTAACTCAATTTGCATAATTATAGGTAATTATTTTATTAATGGTTCATGTTATTAACGAAACTTATTATTGCAAAACTTATTATTACTTATTACTGCAAAAGAACTTACTTGGAAGGTATATATATTATACAGATTTTATTGAACTTAAGCTGTATATCAGCATATTTTTCTGTTAACTGATTACTGTAAAGGTTAAGATTATTATATGTAAAAGATAAAAAGATAAAAAAAAAAACAAAAGACGCAAATTTTGCACTAGAAAGAACACAGCGTGTTAAAGCAACTTTAGTTTTTTTCAATCGGTTAATTCTCCATTATAACCGCATATGAATGCGGGGCCATAAAATTTGCATGTAAACGGGTTGGCTGGTTAATTTTATTAATTACTTGGCATTGCAGCCAGCGATAGCGGTAAGCAATGGTTGTGCTGTTATTGTGCTTTTAATACACGAACTGACCTTTTTATAATGGTTAAGGAATTGTATTGGTGCAAACAAGTTTAACTAGGGAGCGATATATATATCAACATCCGTTTTTGATGATAGATTAACAAAGTAAAGTTAATCTGGCTTGGATATTAGGTTAAGGTTTGGTTATCAGGTTTAGGGAATTAGTCTTATGTAATCAGAATACCGAATTTCAGATAAGCATGGAAAGGATTCCAATAAGTTAATAGTGAAAGTTCAGTTTTGTTAATAAAATGCAAGTATTTTTAATGATGCAACTCTGCCCGTTTTAGTTTCCTAAGTCAGTCTGATAAAACAACCAAATTCGAATAGCAAAAAAGTAATATTATTAATGTTTTAATATTTCTAATGACTGATTTTTGTCATTAAAATAATTGTATGTTATAACTAAATTAAAATAACCGAATATAATATATACAAATACAATATATCAATTTTGAATCAGGTAGGTACTTATTTTACAAAAATAACCCGTAATTCATATTTAAGTTTATTTATACAATAACATTTCAAAATCACCTAATCCGTTTACAGACGAAACAAGCCATAGAGAACTCGAAACTCTAAACATGACACAAGCGCGCATAATGAGCCGTCCATAATTACCAGTCTCGCTCAAATCGACTTAATAAATCACGCCATAATGGCGGCTTGTAACCGTTTGTAATATAATAAAGGTCTCAATAAAGACTCACGACCTGTAGGTACGATACTCACAGAGAACGCGAGAGTTTTTAAATAGTTTTTTAAAACATTTATAATGGCACTATTTAAAAATATGATGAGGACACGTTTTTAGGGTTCCGTACTCAAAGGGTAAAACGGGACCTTATTACTAAGACTCCACTG
>DWNE01010457.1:0-10335 GCA_018249875.1 Cecropterus toxeus
TGCTCGTTTGCTACTTCATATTTATAAAAAAAATCTTAATCTAGAGGTCGATTTGAATCCAAGACTCGCCAGGCACCTTTGATTTTTATATGCTATGTGCGTATTAAAAAATAATGATCACTTTCTTTAGCGGCGACAAAAACTACCGTGAGAAAACCTAGAAATGTATGTATAATCCTATAAATAATGTAATCCTAAAAATGTTTTCAAAAGTGTGCAAAATCTACCCATTTACACTTAACTGGGCCTTAGACTATAGCCTAACTTCTGTTACTATTTCGTAGACGCGTCCCCAGCAATGGAACAGTAAAGGGTAAATGACAATGATGTTGCTTTAAGCTGGGATTTATAAAATCGCATGAACTTACAATAATACCGTAATTCCCCACACATCATGAGATAAAACGTAGTTGTTTTTAAATACGAGAAGCTTTATTAATCTTACGCGAGCGTCTGTAAGTCTGCGATAAAATAAGCGTTGTTATTGGATATATTCATGAAGTTTTCACACAAAATACGAGAACGCGAAACTAAGCGTAAAACTCTCGCACAACGTGACAACACGATTTCGTTGAAAAAACAAATCCGTTTAAAGCGTACAAAAAGTAAATGAACAAAATAAACTCGCAACTCCTCGTGGGCTATTTGGAATACGTTTTGTGTTTAGATTACTTCAATAGTTGATAGAGATCTGAGCATTGACGGAATGTTAAATCCCTTAATGCTGTATTTTTGGTTTTTCCCACGATTTTAGACCAAAATGTTTATTTAAAAACGAAGAATTAAAGATTTTGTCAACGGACAATAATACATACCATTTTTAGCGCTTTTTGAATGACTTTTTTATAAATATTATGACAATGATACAAGAAAAAGAAACACTAAATAAAACTTTTGTAGTGGCTTTAATATCTTTCTTCATCCATTTTTTTTCTTTATTATTAGTCATCAATACATCATCAATTGAGTTTACACTTACAAACAATCTGTCAATCTGTCAGTCTAAAGAAACTTTTATAAAACATATAAACAGCTTACAATCATGGGTATTTTATACATCATTTAGTTGAAATAACGTATTATGCTGTTTATGTTGCATAAATTATTTCTAGGGAAAATATTCTCATAATTTTATTACGCGATTCCAGCATAAGTCTTTTGTAGCTGTACTAAGCGCGAGTGTAGGGCCCTTATAAGCCCACTTAGTCCGCTGAGGGCAATCATGCTCTACGGAGATTACTTTACATCGATCGGTTCATAAAGTGGGCAGTGCAATATTACTGAGGATATTTTCATTAGATTCTCTTAAAAACGAACTGAACATGCCCACATAAATTTAAGTGTTTACTGCTACCCAATTGAACGATTCAGAAAGATCTAAAGGCGTTGACCCCTCGATAATCTAAATGCAAGTTATGAACATAATTTCAAAAAATAAGAAGAACATAAACCAGTCTTCCTTAAACCAAGCCAAGCGAAAATCCTAGACGACTCAATGCTACTGCCTATGAACATTTGTAAGCTGTCTATATTCTATACATATATATAAAAATGAGATGGACTGTGTCTGTGTATGACACAATCATGCAAGAACCGCTGCTCGTATTTACATGAACTTTTGTATGGGTGTCACTATTATCGACCCCAGGACTAAGTTGGAATGCCTTTTAAGAATGTCTTCCTTACCACACCCTACAGACCAGAAGACAACAGCGCATAAAACTGCTGTTATAAGGCAAAAATAAGTGTGGCAGTGGTGTTTTCGGAATCGACCCACAAAGAGTTCTACCTTTTTTTTTTTTATTAGAATGAAGTAACAAACGAGCTTGCAGCCCACCTGAAGGTAAATGGTTGCTCCTACCCATGGACATCTAAAAGTAACTTCATATAGAACAAGGGTTCTATCTGAAGTAGATCACAGAAGCGTTGCTACTCCCGAGGACTAAGATGCTCGCCTCATATATAAGTGAGCCGGCAACCACACCCTTCCACCGAAACGCAAGAATTGCTTCACGCTAGAAATAGGTGTGGTGATGGTAGTAATTGTTTTATTTATTATTATACATCATAAATAAAAAAATATTGAAATACAGTCGGCAAAAATAAACGTAATATAAAGCATTTAATTTATATTTATTACGAGCACTATAAATTTCAAGAAAATAGTCTCATGTTCTTTACCTACCGGCATACGTCTATAAACTTATGCCTATTAAGCGCGCGTGTACGGCCCCTTATAAGCTCACTTAGTCCACTGAGGGCAATCGTGCTCTATAAGGATTACTTAACATCGATGGTATAGTGCCGTACTAAATGCAAAGTAATCAAGGGGTCTTTCATTTAGGGGAATGATGGAATTGATTGTAAATTATGGCTTTCAGTGGTAGTATACAATTTTGAAGTTTGCTCTAGCTTTATTAGAAAACTAAATATTATTCATTAAGATAGTTTTAGTTAGCATTACTGTATTTTTATATTATAAGAAGGTTGTTGTAATTTAATAAGTATATTATGTGTAAACTAAAAAACTAAAAAATCTGATCAGTTTTTGCATGAAAAAGTAACCATTTATATACATCCTCGCAAACTTTCCTATTTATTATATTAATAAGATTTAGTTATTTATCAATTTAAGTAGAAATTCGACTTTATTTAATTGGAGACTAAGACACACAAAATATAGTATAAATGCCTAAAATATTCCATTATATCCATAATCAATATCCAAAATCATTATTCCCTCTTTATAAAATAATTCCTTGTGTACTCAATGCCATGGAAATACAAACCCATCCCCAGGTCTGAATATATTGTCTCTATAGTCCCAGGTCTAGAATTTAATTACGGCATCCCCTGTCTGTCGTAAGAGGCGACTAAAAGGGTTCTTAGGTCGAAGGGGCAAGCGTGGGCGGGTAACCACCCAGCCAGGAAATCTGGAAAGAATAACGGTATGTGTAACCGCTAATGTGAAAGAACATAATTGCTCACTTTCCGAGGGCTCAGGCTGCGTTACGTTAGAGATCCCGCAGTCCTCTACGTTGTGTCGAGGAAGGCCTCCAAGGGTGTTGTGTTAAGAACCCCATGATTATCTCATAGCATCATCATCCAAGGCACAACGTAACCTTAAATGACTCCCTCCCCCACCACCAACACACACATACCAATAAAGTATTATATATGTTGTCATACACACATATATACTAAGGGAATTATATGACCCTTATACAGCATGATTCGGCATCTGACAGAAAATAATATATTAGGGATGTGCAGTAACTTTTTGTTTGAATGGTATTTATTCACCAGTACCACTAATTACCTTTGTCACTTCTGTATTATAGTAAATCCACCTTTATATACTACACAGCTATAAAGATATTTTTTTGTTCTACTTCCACAGAATTTATCAATTTATCATGCATGCATATTATTGATGATAGTACAAATATTCGAAATTTTACTCGCCTCTCAAAAAATATATGAGCAGTGGTGTAAATTCAGCATCCGGGCGGCCTGCCAACTCTATTCGCATTGCAGAAAGATGGAGTATCTATAAAAATTGTATTACAACGCTTTGTGTACGAGGTGCAATAGACTGACTTATTTATACGTAGTTAACTACTTCGGCTTGGTTTTTCATAAGTGTAAAGTGTTTAACACCAGGTACAATTTATTTAACAAAAAAAAAATCACATGTAATTAAAGTGAAAGATCTCCTTGTCTGTACATAGCATTTATTTGTAAAACAAATGTTAATACGAGGCCTTACACCTCCTTCGAGGTAGAGATTTACTTTTATGACTTCATGTAGAAGTGTTAAACCCTTCATGGTTAGATTCCCAAAGCACCACCACCACACCTATTTCTGCCTAAACAGTAAGGTTTAGCGCTATTATGCTGCTGAGCATATTGACCTGAAGGATGTGTTAAGAACTACTGAGGCATTCCAACTTAGTTCTCAGAGTTAGCAACGCAACTTTTACCAAACTCGGGTAAGACTGTTATATTATCTGGGGTAGATTTCATATGCCATGTGTCAGTAGCCACTTACTATCAGGTGAATTGCATGCATGTTTGCTACTTTAAAATTATGGAAAATAAATACAAATGCATTCAACGATTTACCACCGTGTGAAGTATATCGCTCATCGCTCATATATTACTTCTGGCAAAGAATATATCGCCTTAACCTTGCAAATATAAATCGAAATCCAATTATACTCGTATCGACTATACGTCCAAACGTTTATTTATTCCGTAGACGTTATTGTCTTTACAATAAACAAAATCAGACAATCAGACGTTATAAATTCTACGAAAGAGACAGTCCTTGAATCCAACCTCTAAATCTGCTTTGACAAGCAGTTTTATATTGATAAAAATACAAATTAGGGAGGTTCCTTCAATTAGGAAAAACGTTTTTTAGACTTATAGAGATTATACAGTAGATTAATGCCAGAGTAAGCACGGTTAAAGACATGTCTACTAATCTAAAAGATTAAAGGCATTTTAACGATGTTCCAAAAAACTTTTCTGTAGAGATTCATAATAAAACTCCATTAATTTTGTTGCGAGCATGAAAAGTGAATTAGGCTCGAAA
Organism: Cecropterus toxeus; assembly: GCA_018249875.1. Classification (NCBI taxonomy): domain Eukaryota; kingdom Metazoa; phylum Arthropoda; class Insecta; order Lepidoptera; family Hesperiidae; genus Cecropterus; species Cecropterus toxeus. The sequence goes on from DWNE01010457.1 coordinate 4,601, forward strand.
GGTCAAAGCTAAATAGTTATAAATTTAATTTTAAAGTAACGTGGCAGGTTTTTTAGGAAAAATTGTATACAATTACTCTTATGTATTTACATAACAGTTATTGTACCTATATTTCTTTTTGAAATTAGCAAATGCTCATTTTTACTCAATAACATGTAAACCGAAGTGAATTAGTAATATTTACTAAATTAATGTAAAAATATTTTTAAAAACAACTTTTATTGCAACGCTCTGAAAAGAAACAAATAAACTTTGTAGTTGTCAAACCCATCATTTTGTTGCATTATATATTTGGAATAGCTTTTTATATCATATTATAAAAGCTTGTCGTGAAATTTTTCAGATTGGATTGTTTAAGATCTAAGTCTGTAATTTGAAAATTTATTCCCACGACAAGCTTTTATATCATGTAAAATGATGGGTAATGCAAAAAAATGATGGGTTTGGCTACTACAAAGTTTATTTTTTTATTTTCAGAGCATTGAAATAATATAACCTATGTTTCTAAACTGACACAATTGACTAATGATGACAAGCCGTTTGGGCTGCAGCGCATGCCAAAGAAATGGAACATACGCTCGAAATTCATGACTCTCCTTCTGACGCAGTCGGTTAAAAATATCACAATTTTATTTTGCACAGAAACGAAATACTCTATCTAACATTTCGCGTGTGCAGTGAACATGCGAGCTTATTAAAGTCGCACGAACTTCGGACGGTTGATAACACCGAGCTTTATGAATGTATCTGCGAAATTCTGTAACTCTCATATTAGATTATACCACAAGTCTGCACACAAATCCCTTTGGTGCATCCAAAAATACATGCATTACAGCCCGAACGCTCCAAGAGATTATGCTAAATCACATTCTGTACGATACAAACAGTACTAGATTTGAAACGAATTTTTCAACGTTAATATTCATTTATTTGAATATGTAAATGAAAGACTAACCATATGTTGATTAATCTTTATTATGCTTTTTATAAGAATCATAGGAACTCGTTTTATCGAACCATTTTAATATGCTATCCGGTGGTCACGAAATTTCATCACAATTTGAAGCGAAATGTACAAAATATTGTGTACATTTCGCTGCAAATGTACATTTGGTGGTTGGTACGTGAACCAACTACCAAATATAGATAGCCGGGTAGCCGAGGAGGTACCATCGCCACTTCTATTACCTAGCTAAAAGTAATTCTTTCAATTTGATAGAAGGGTTTGGTTGCCGGCTCACTTATATATGAGGCGACCATAGTGCTCGTGAGTAGAAACACATCTTTGAGCGACTTCAGATAGAACCCTGTTCTATATGAAGTAGCTTACAGATGACTGCGGGTGGCAGTAACCATTTCCCATTAGGTGGACCGAATATGCGAACTGATAAAATATATATATAGAAAATGTTTTATAAACCTCCTGTCAGGTTTGAAACAGTAGGTGTTGAATTAGGATCGCTGAAAACTAAGTCAGATCGTCAACTTTCCAACTTAGTCACGACAGGAATAGCAACATATCCATCATACTCGTACGTGCTATCCCAGCTGTAACTTTGTTTTCATGAACGTTCAAATTTAGGCTTCAGAAAAAAACGCATTGTACTCACATAGCCCCTCACTAGGATTTATCCCTGTGTCGTGGGTGACATTGACACACAAATACGAATAGGTACACAAACACTCAGACCCAAGACAGAAATCTAAACTCATCACTTATATTTCTGTCTGGACGGGAATCGAACCCGGGACACACTGCGCGTCAGACCGGTATGTTGACCGCTCTGTCACGCGGGTCGTCAAAGAAAGCTTAGCTTAAACTCAACTCAGAGTGAACAAAATAAATATCAAAAATGTGATTTTAAATTTAGGTACAGAACATCGTATCTACTTCAGTGAGCACTTAAAATCAGATGGACTGCATATCCATTTACTATTTCAATAGGAAAACGCAGAAAAAATAAACAAGCGTAACTCTTCACAGTTAACTTCTTGTTTCTTTCCGCTTTCATCATATTCTACTCTTTTCCTTGGAGATTTCAATGTACTTACAAAGTTTGTATTTGAATATCGTCATTTATGAGTTTGACGGTCTGCTACAAACGATGAGAATCGTAAAACGAGACAGTTTAAGCACCTATTCAGAGGAAGAAACTATTATGTTTTATAGTGCTTAAAAAGTGTCCAGAGTATGACCTAAAATTTGCCAATAATAACAAAAATGTAGTACAAGATACTTTTAAAATAAGTAGTAGAACAAAGGTAGAATAATAATCAAACTAGTGACATTATATTAAAACGAAAAAACACGACTGCTTAAAATGTTATTTTTTCTATAATGATGCATTTAATTTAACGCCTTATATCAGTTATCGTGAAAATAGTCGAGTAAAAGTATTATAATATGTATGTATATATATATTTAGAACTATCTTTTTACTAGCTTTCATTTATTACCCATATTGCCGTGAAATTTATAAAAATGACCCTCGCCTCCTTTAGTCCCCTATTTCAGGGGCAATATTTACAAATTACATAGCCTTTGACACTTTCCATACTGAGACGATTCTAATAATTAGAATCATATAGCTAATTTAATATGTCATATGTCTCAATACGACAACGCGTTTGGGCTGAGGCGCGTGTCAAAGAAATGGACATACATACAAACAAACATACATACATACATACAAACCCTCGAATAACATTACCCTTCTTCTATGGCACTCGGGTAATAATCAATCTACAAAACTTATTCAACATGATTTGCCGTCAACCACATACTATCTGGATCTTCTATTAGAATGAGAGGAACTTCCTGCAATTCGTATTCATCAATCACCTTTGAAATATTTTTTCAACAAGCTCTGCAAAATAAAATAAGATTAGATCTCGACATTTTCAAGCCCTTCGCTAATAGTAGCGTCAAATGTAATTAGCAGTTCAATATGGCTTAATTTGTGTATAAATTAGAAATATATTACACCCTTGGAATACTCATGTAATTAACACTCATTTCATCTCATTGGCACAATAACAAGTCGAAAAACATCTTTTGGTTTGCGCTAGTAGTTTGACGTTGATAAGTTTTACATAATTAGTTTAAAATTCCAATAAATATCTATAATAAAGTGAATATTTCCCTACATCTTATGTAAACATTTAACCATACTGAATTTATCAAATAAGTATATATCAAGTCGAATAACTTTACAATAAAATTATAAGAAATCTATCCTATTTTTGACATCGGATAATATTCAAATAAGGCGGGACATTTAATTTCCATTTTTTTTACTATTATAAATGCGAAAGTTTGCGAGGATGTTTGTTTGTTACTCTTTCACGCAAAAAGTAGTGATGGATAGATATATACATAAATAGTCTATGACCTGATTAATACACACACACTTGTACACTCATAGCCCTACACTAGGATTTTCTCCTTTTACGTGGGTGCAATGGACACACAAAAACGATTACACAAACACCCAGATCCAGAACTGAAATCTAAATTCATCTTTCATATTCTGTCTGACCGGTATGGTGACGGCTCTGCCCCACGGGTCGTCAATCTATACTAATATTATAAAGCAGTAGAGTTTGTTTGGTTGAACGGGCTAATCTCAGCAACTACTGGTTCGAATTGAAAAAATATTTTTGTCTTGAATAGTAAATTTATCGTGGAAGGCTTTAGGCTATATATAACATTACGCTATGATTGTTTGTTTTAAATAGATTGTTCTGTAATAAACGCATGTGTAACTACGTTGCACAGCTAGTAAAATATACATATATAAAACTTATTTCTGCAGTAAACGTGACCGGAGAAAGAGGAATCACGGGAATAATCTACTAAAATATAAAAATATTATTAAAAATATCAATATACTGCAGTATGTATACAGCTGTAAATAAACTCAGAAAATCCAGGAATCTGTCTTCTTTACTCAACTCTTTGTTTCGAGTGAGTCAGTAAGCTCATAACATTTGAAAATGCGCACGTATGCAAAATTTCACGTAAAACTATTCTAGGTAAGTACTAACGTAATAAGACAGTACATTTGCGAAGGTAAAGCATATTTAAGGTTTTATTTGATAACATTTCTCAAACGAGAATTATTTTGTATTTGTATTAGATTGTTAAACTTAAAACTGTTTATTTTTGGGTAACTGCTAAAATTTTAGCCACCGCCTACTGCCTATCACTATATACATATAGTGTTGTTTGCTGATTTATAGAATGCAGTAAGGAATGTGGTAATTTTAGAACGCTTAACGAGCAAATAATGAGAAATTGAAGTCTTTAACTTTCGCCGTTTTAATTATCACAACCTTTCGTACACATAAAATAAAATAGAATACTACTTTATTATACTTATACTATTATCCTCCCAATAAGGTTTATTTGTAATCAAGAACAAGTTTCACTGAAGCTGAAAAATAACCTTGCTTCACCAGGTTAAACAACACAGCCTCAACTGCGGAAAATAAAAATATTAACAGTAAAGCATATTTATGAACTTTTTGAGTATATCGTTGTTCCTTAACGCTACATATGATCGTTAAGCATTTTTACTTTGAGCGCACACTTTAATGCATGCAGGGTATTCCATATCTAGCTAACTTTAAATGAATATTAGAGACAGGTGCGGCAGCTCGTAACGGGAATATTTCATAATTACAGCCTCTACAGGATAACTAAGGCGATGGAGATTACAAAGAACAATTTGCACGTCTTCGGCGTCCCCTTGCGGAGAGTAAAAAGATGATTTCTTATACTTTACTGTCATCGCTCATAATTATCCAGCCTTTATTACATTGCTGATTTAAGGTAGCGGTTTATTTTTTAATGAGATTAAAAATTGTGTGGGTAATGCAGATTTTTATGAAATTTGATAATGTTTATCAAATTTCATAAAAATCTACTTTTTTATTATGATCTACTTTTTTATTTCTGGCAAGTAATTTCTATGTGAATTTTTCGTTTTAAAATTTGCACTTTCTTATTTTCTTACGAAATAGAAGCGGAACTCTATCATGCTATTCGTCTTTTTTAAAAAAGTTACTGCCACCTATGGATCTGTAAGGAACTGTACTACATACAGCAGAAGTCCTACTAACAGTCGATTACCAAATATATTACAACTTCTACAGTCTAAATGGAACCACACAAAGTAAAAATTAAAGGCTTATAATAAGCCCGTATTACTTTTACACAGAATCAAACTTTTGCTATAACTCAAAAAAAATGGCTATATAGTTTATATAAAAAGAAATATGTCACCTTACAAACTTTTCAAACACATCGAATTAGTATTCATTTATTAAAAACAAGACTAAAATGATCCTAATACAAAATATGCCAAATGACTTAATAGTGGGTACAAGTCAACGGCCAAGTCACACAACATTACCTATAATAATAAAGAAATCGCAGTAAGGAACCTTAGACTTGGCACGACTTTGTCTAGATTACATTACTTTTTAGAGATAAACAATCAGCTCCATCGAGACTTGGTTAGTTTTTTGCAGAATATTTTTGGTGGGATGTTATCTTTCTCCTGCCTCGGATATCCGCGGATACAGATATCCAGCACATCAATACTTCTTACATACTTACATCCAGGTGGTAGAACCTATGTAGTTCGTCCGGGGAAGTACCACACCTATTTCTAGCGTGAAGCAGTTCTTGCGTTTCGGTGGAAGGGTGTGGTTGCCGGCTCACTTTTATA
>DWNE01010458.1:0-10334 GCA_018249875.1 Cecropterus toxeus
TGAAACCTATTTGTTAAATAAGATTCCAACACTTTATATGCCGTTTCTGTGATTCCTAAATTGCGTATCTTCTGTAATAGGATTTTGTGACTAATTGAATCAAAGGCCTTTTTTACATCAATATATATTCCTGAAGCTATATGTTTTTTATCTATATTGTTCTTAATTTTAGTAACAAGATCTATAGCTGCAGACAAAGTGTTTGATTTTGGTCTGAAACCATATTGATGTTTATAAAGGAAATTAATGTTATTAAGATAATCAAATAGGCGTGTGTATAAAACATGTTCAAATACTTATGAAATTGTTGGTAGCACTGAAATGGGCCTATAATTATTGGGATCTGACTTAGGACCAGATTTATATATTGGGGTAACTTTTGCTATTTTAAGGTTATCGGGGAATATTCCTAAAGTAAGACTTTTATTTATACATTGCGTCAAGTTACCAACTATATTATCTTTTATGCATTTCAAGCTTTTTGTAGTTATGCCATCGATACCTGCACTAGTATTAGAGTCTAGCCTTCGTATAATTTCTTTAACTTCTCGAACCGTGCATGGCTTAAAAATACTCAGTGATTGCCCCATATTTAAGGATAAATAGTTATGGGATGTGGTAGACACGTTACTGCTTTGTGTTAACTATATGTTTTGAGCTAGTTCAGCACCAATATTTGCAAAAAAGTCATTAAAGTACTCACATAACTTTGTACCATCAGTTATTGTAAACGAATTTATTACTAAATTTGGAGGAGCACAATTTAATTTATTTTTGTTACAAGTCAGAGTATTTATCAGCTCCCAGATTTTTTTGGGCTTAGAATTACAATTTTTAAACATCTTAAAATAGTAACTGTTCTTAGATTTATTAATTACTTTTTCAACTCTGTTTCTTTGATTATTAAATTTTAATTTAAGGTCTATGTTTTCAGTATTTCTCTTATACTTATTCCACAATTTATTTCTTTTATTGATTTCGTCAATGGTGGTTTTGTTAATCCAGTCATCCTGAGGCAAGTTTAAAATTTTCATTTTTTTCATTTTACTTTTATCTATATGGTGCTTAATATATTTTTCCAATATTTCATAGTTATTTTCGCTATTCGATAGTTCTGTTGTAATAACATTATATTTTAATTTATTGTAATCTATAGCTGTATAATATTTTCTTGCCTTGGGACCTGGTTTATTTTAAAAAAACTCTAAGAATAAATGCTTATGCGGACATGGATGAACTAATTATGGTAAACTGAAAATTAAACGTATTAATATTTGAACAAATATGATCTAAAATAGAACCACTTGTATTGAACTCTCGAGTACAGTATTTCCTGTCAATCTTATTAAGTAAAACATATCCGGATTCCGTTATAATGTTTTTATACTTAGTAACTGCTTTATCCAATTTTAACAAGTCAATATTGAAGTCACCAAAGAGAATTACACGCTTATTATTTTCTAAGTAGGAAGAGTAAAAATCTAAGAAAGTTTGTAAGTTGGTGTCACCCGGCCTATACACTAATCCGACATTAAGTGCGTAGCTTTTTATATAAACAGAAAGATAATTACTACCTCCTAAGTATTTCTCCATTAGCAAGTTATGTGTTAAACTGTTATGCACATATATGGATACTCCTCCACCCCTACTATCTGCTCTTAGACTGTAATAATGAGTATAGTTTGGCAAATGCAATAAATGCACATCAGAATCAGAGCGTATCCAAGTCTCTGTTAGTAGTATTAGGTGCACTCTGTATGGTATCGACTTAATAATACACTTCAACTCGTCAAACTTTCCAGGTCTCAGTAAACTTCTTACATTAGCATAGAAAAATTTTAAAGTACTTGAGCTTACACAAATATTGTAATAAACATCAGGTAGCTTGTGAATAACATTATCCTGTAATTTAAATTCATCGCTGAGGTGACTATTATTAGAAGATATTCGTTTTTTGACGGTAACTTGATAATTCTAGGAGCTCCTTTAATATATTTTATGTGAAGATCCATTTCTCCGGCTTGCTGACGACGTAATAATTCACTTTTAAGGTTTTTAAAATTCTCTCGCTGTGTAGGGGTTTGATCCGAATAGATACGAATATTTTCACTTGTTTTCGACCGAGATCGCAATATACGTATGACTGTACCACGCGATTGGAATGTAACCTGCAATGCCCTATGGTTTCCCGGGGCATATCGACCAAGCCTTCTAAATTTTATTGGGTCTGGACATTCGTTGTAGCACATCCGAGTAATTTTTTTTATTTCTTGAAAGTCATAATCTCGTCGCACAGAGCTTTGACCGTTATCTATTTCTTGAATACCCACAATTATTACATTTTGTTCCCGCTTACATCTATCTTGGAATTCTAGGAGGAGGTTTTCGTGCGTAGGCGGTAGCGATATTCCTTTTGTTGGCGATGCATTATCTTTACGCATAAAATTTATGTCCTTTTCTAATTGTAGTAACTTTGCCTGCACATGTGAGTTATTAGATTCAATTTTTTCCAATTGATTTTTAAAGTTATAATGTTCAGCGGTGAGATTTTCAGTTGCAATTTTAATATTTTTTATTTCTTCTTTCATTCCGGAGATTTCATGACATATTCTATCTGTATTTTCTTCTTGAGACTGTTTCAATTCCTTCATATATTGCATTATCTCATTGCGAAATTCCATAAATTCCTGGTTCGCATTATTCATCTGCTTCTTTTTTCTTTGAGTTATATTTTCGTCTTCTAGGATTGAAGTTCGAGAAATCGAAGTAACTCCGCTTCCGCTACCGCTCATGTGTTTTCCGCTGCGCGGCGACCTCAATGCTTGCATCCTTAGCCTTTTGTTATTGAACCGCACGAACTATGAACGGCAGAAAAAACTCGTCAGCCCGGAGATAACGTTTAATGCCGCGGTAACAGAGACTTTATTTCTTTGAGTTAACCGTGACTTTAGACTGCACAAAGAAATATTCCAATATTGTATCAAATGCACTCAATTAAACTCGTTATTCACTTGACGTAACCGTGAATTTAGCTTGCACTGATTTTATGAGAATTTGCATAAAATTATAAAATGAAGTGGCACACGTGCGCTCTCAGTGACGACTCTGGACGAAAAAATAAATAATACGAAAAGATAATAGATATACCAATATGATATTAATTTATGATATTAATTTATCCCCAATTGAATAGCACCGATTTTACTTTTCAAAAGATATGTATAACAATTTGTGAAAGCAATAAAAATTTGCAACATTTTGCCGATATTTCTCCAAAGGACCAATAGTGACTTGAAATCATTGGACATAACGTAATAAGCATGAAAACACTTTTATGAACGAGTGAATTTCTTTCATATTTGGATTTATAGTTACTTTTTCAGCCAAGCCTTTTGATACCGGTCCGTTAACCAATTCGTAACATAATATTATATAATCTGGAAACGTGAGTAATACGCGTATTTTTAAGGGTTCCGTAGGCAAATGGCAGAAATCGGAAACCTTATAGATTCATCATGTCTGTCTGTCCGTCCGTCTGTTTAAGTTCGATAAATACGAGCATGGATATGAAAATGTGGCTTTTTATATAATGAACCTTAAGTGACTCGCTTTCTGCCCCCTTCCCCTAGTCTACGTGATGTTAGTGTTCACTGCTACCCATGGACATGTGTAAGCAACTTTATAAAGAATAGTTCTATGTAAAGTTATTAACCAATACGTACTTAATCTAATAATTCTGCTCAAAGGCTTAAATGTGCCTTTTATTATGGGATAATGCCCATAAATATGAACGGAGCTAGTCATAAAGTTGTCCACGTTTCGACAATTTGCAAATGGCACCGCTGGATAAATCTGTTCTGAATAGAAAACGATTATAATGTCAATGAAAGTAGTTTTGGCTGAACGCCATCTGTGGTAACCCACTTCTGATGATTAGAGAACTTTGCTAGTGCGAAGTTATTGTGTCAGGTATCATTTATTACAACGACGCGTGGCGGTTCGGCCACTGGACCGATTTGACACGTATGAACGCCGATCCTTTACTCTTACCCTTAATTGAATCCCCGACCAGAGAAATATATAAATGATGAATTGAGATTTCAGTTCGAATTTAGATTTCAATACTGGTTTTTGTGTGTCCATGGAACTCACGGTATAGGAAGAATCTTCGTGTAGGGATGTAGGTGTAGAGGGCTGTACTATTTTTATTTTTAATATAATATACATATTTAGTATAAGCCGTGTTCCAGTGTTGTTTATGTTTTGATGGTAATGTGGTGTGCAACAAAACTAACACGAGATATTTCAAGACACTTTTTTTGGAATAGGATAGGATAGAAAAAAACAGTTCCTCTGACTTCAAGTGGTACCTGCTGCCCATGATCACTTGTCATCAACACTGAGGTATGTAGTGGGTAACCAAAAAACTCCTCCTTTTCTTCAACGCTTAAGGTCGTCCATGAGAGTCCTTGACAACTATATGTACTATTCTTGTCCGTTTTTCCGTTTTTCAGCTGTTCTTAAGGCAGTTGCAATAGAGAGTTCGATGAGAGTAGCTATTTGGTCACACAATCAGGCAGGCGACCGACCGCGGATCTTTTCTTAAACTTGGAAATCAATTTGTCGGGTGACGTGACCAAATTAGCCAAAGATTCTGTGGTAGCAGATGGTTGATAATCGGGTCTCTATTCAAAGTTGTTCCAGAACAGTCACATTGGTTCATTTGGCTTTCCAGGGTATGGGGAGCATCCCTCTCCGAATGCTTGTGGCATTTACAGAAATTAAGACCATAATGTCATAATTATAAACTACATAATTTTAGTCAAATAATTAGTTTTACTAAACTCATTCGTCGACATTAAAAAATATATTTCTCTGTAGAGTAAATGTCTGGATAAATTAAATACAAATTCAATCCCTGTTAATGGCTTATCAATTAATTTTGCCATCAAATTATGTCCTTCGGCGGTAACGTTGCATCTGGTCCGCTAATTTATGTACCCTTCTGATGTTATTATGAGCAAATTGACGCTTTTAACTTAATTAACGTGTGTATGTACAATAATGAACATTTAACGTTAAATGTTGTTATTTTTTATATTAAGTAAGTATACTTACTTGGTTGTAATCCGTTGTGATTAGTGTATGTTAGCGCCACGGTAATATTTAGTTATGCCTTATAATGACAGTGAAGCTGTAGTTTGTATAGTCTATTTTTAGGTGTACAACACTAGAGATAATAATTTAAATCTATGCAGTACTTAGGGGTGGGGGTAGAGGATGGGGGGATGAGGTACTATCGAACATCTGATGGGTTGCATTAAAAAAACTCCAAAACATAAATATTTTGCCACAATACAATCTTGAATAATAACCAAAAAGTACAACAGGAATAAAATTTTGAAGCTCACGTGTATGTTCGAATAAAAGGTAGCGTGAAAATTCACACAAAACATGCCAAAATTCGTATAATACATTCAGTTAACTGATTATTGATATGATATGATATTTATTTATTTTCAGATTTACAATGCAAATTACATTGCTGGTAGTTAATAGTGATTGTATTCATTACGCGGTCTGAATTACCGCTATAAAGCTTATAGGTAACTTGGTAATTGGTCTAGTCATGGATGACGAGTCCTCTATAAGCAGGTACAAAATTTTCAAAAAGATATCCGAAGACTACAAACAAGAAGAATACATAAAAACTATGTAGGTATGTAAGTATGTTTGTTTGTATGTAAGTCCATTTCTTTAGCACGCGTTTTAGCTCACATTTCTACTACAAAGATTTTTATCTAATTCTCACCGTAAGTAATTGCGAAAAAACACTTAAGACAATTTTTTTCAACTCTTGCCGGGGTTGTGGACTCGAAAAATCCGAAGTTGAGTGTCAAATTTTTATGTCGGACCTTATTTTACTGAACTAAGATGCTATAAACAGAATTTAGAGCCTCCGTCCCTATCAATGCTACTCTCCATAAACAGTACAGTCCGCTCTCAGTCGTTGCTATTCCCCTCAGGTCTGTCGCCACGGACATCGTTAATTCCATAACAAGCCGCACTGAAGCTGAGTAACTTCGTAAGGCAAACAGACTCCTTGTGTTTACCTTTATTTCCAGGCGCCATTTTTCTAAATTATATAGCCTATGTTACTATGCAAACTGAAACGATTCTAATGATATAAAAACTCGAAACAATCCGTCAAGCCGCTTGGGCTGTTGCGCTTGCCAAAGAAATTGAAATACATACGAACCTTCTGACGCAATCGGTAAGCACCGGCCAAGTGCTAGTCGGATTCGAGTACGAAGGGTTCCATACCGTTATCTACACACATATCTAACAGAAATATGAGTCAAATGTAATTTAATACAATCATTACGCTTCGAATATCTAACTTACTGGAATCTTTGAAGGTCGAACCCCGCGTGTCGGACCAACGTGATCACCACTCCGCTGCATGGGTCATCATCATAACATCAAATTAAGACAATTTCACAAAGCGATTAAGTGAAAAATCAGAAAATAAAACGCCAAAGCTAAGAAACGTACTATAAATCTTCCTTTATGTTTTAATCGACTTTCTATAAAATATCATTTTCGTGTGTCTGAACGGGTATAGAGTCGATTTCTCTCGTATTTCTCTCACGTTCAACACTTGTACGGACATCGTTAATCCCGTAACCAACCCAATTCGACAAAGCTGTTCAGCATTGGTGCCTAAAGTGTTACTGGAGTAAATTGAGGAATAAAGTTGTAAAAGTAAGACTCCATAGCCTATATTCCTTGTTCAGCGATATGCCTTTCAGTCACTTACTCAGTCTAATATGATTACGTTCTAGTTCTATAACAAGAATGCAATAAGCAGTACCTAACCCGACAGTTCAGATCAGTTGACCTATTACTCCTTGTAAGAAGAGAGTTGAGATTTGTAATGAATACTTGCTTAGGTATTAATTACAATTCTCGAGTAATAACTGCTCCGAAAAATTGCTCCAGAAATTTTTCTCTACCGCTTTCTTACAAGTCAGCGGATCTCAAACTTGTTGACATTAAAACAGCATACCTCAAATTCGTCCCATCTTATCCATTCATGCGAATGCAAATATAACTCGAGGTAATTCGGTTTACGCGCCGTAAATCGATCGGGACCGATACAAGTGTGGAAAAACTTGATTCGTAAACTCAATTGGTATTGACTTACTCACCCTTTTAGTCAACACCTAATCTGAAGTGTTGTATTGTTGTAAAATAATTTACTATTCCAATTTAAGGGTCTTCTAGACTTAATATGCCTTACATTGGAATAAATAATATATTTGAATTGTGGCCTATAATGACACTTTTGAAGTTTTAGTCTACCACAGAACGATTCATTTTTCAGAACCGCATGAAAATCTTTTAGTTATGAAGATTATCTTGTCTTTTTGGCCAATGTAATAAGATATAATAAATTTTCGATTGTACATAAAATTTAAAAATCTGTAGTTACTCCTGTTATGAAATTGTTACTGCTTACGCCCTATGACACACAGATATCAGAATATAGCCAGGTTACGTATTATAATAGTTCTTGAGGTATAAGCCCACAGACAAACAAAAGGACATTATGTTTTGCTATTTATAAAATGTTTAAGGGTGTAATGTTAGTACAACAAAATGTTTTTTATTTTGTTGTAATGTTTGCAAATTGTCCCGTCGATGAGTCCTCAGGCATCTAGTGCGCCATTAGTGAGTTGGTTTAGCGCCTGAGATATGTAAGTTGGCATGAAATGTGGCTACGCACATATTTAGAGCACCAAACAATCTACACTAATATTATAAAGCAGTAGAGTTGTTTGGTTGAACGGGCTAACATCAGGAACTACTGGTTCGATTTGAAAAATATTTTTTGTGTTGAATAGTAAATTTATCGTGGAAGGCTTTAGGCTATATAATATCACGCTATGGTTGTTATTAATAGATTGTTCTCTAATAAACGCGGGTGAAACTGCGTGGCACAGCTAGTGTAATATAGTCCGCTGGGTATGATTGTGACACACTCATCGCAGCATGCAAAGAAATTGCATGTTTGCATCGGACCTACCGTTCCAAATTCACTCAAACATCGTTCCAAATTTTAAACTAAATACCAAGCCAAACTAAGTTTCCGCTACCTGCACGTAATATTGATTTTTCATTCGAAGGGTTTTTAAATATGGGTACATAAAATATTCATTATTAACAGTAGGGTAATTATAGCAATTTTGTTCTCCTATTTTGGGCACATTTATATATATTTGTAAATAGTATTAAATAATATTTAATTACTCTTATATAAGGTGACCAGTTCAATATTCAAGAGTAGCAACGCATCTGCGATTGACTTCAGGTGGGACCCCTGTTCTATATAAAGTTGCTTACAGATGTCCATGGGTGGCAGTCATCACTTACTATCAGGTGAACTGCATGCTCGTTTGCTACTTCAACATTATAAAAAAACATAGTTTTCTACCAAACTCATTTCAATTTAACTACTGCTACAAAGATTTCTGTTGTAGGTTTGTGTATTATATATATCCTTATACTCACAACAAAGCAACTAGTAACACGGGGAGATGGATGTAAAAAGTGCTACTGTATCGTGATCTTGATTACCTTTATTTATAATCTTCTCAAGCACTTTTCTTATTCCTAAATAATTTGCATCAATAAATCCCTTTCAATCCGTATTCCAGTGAACAAACCTCAAGAATATGGAAATAAAACCTATATTCTAGATAAAAGATCTATCTCAATGCGGGGAAGAATTCATGATTGAATTCCGTGACCTATAAGATGTACTCGTATTTCTTAACGGAGGTTGCGTCGCTGGTGCTATAGGACTTGCTTCACCACTAACGACGAAAGTCGAGAGATATGTTTAGATGGATAAAAAATATAAATTTAAAAGTGGTAGATAATTTTGTGAAGAAGAAAGAAGAAGAAGACAGGAGGCCGCCGCCTTATCTATTTCTGACTGATTTAAAGCATGTTGTAAAGGAGACATTCTTTTAACCCGGAGAAGTCCTCATGGAACCCCTTCTACCCGGGGTTGCAAAAGGGGTATGTCGGACTCTTACCGACTAAAACTTCGCGGCGTTTCTCTGTACAAAATATCTAGAATATCCTGAAATAGCTATAAGGAGGAGGACATGTAATTAAGTGTGTTGCACTTTTTATATGACATCTATTGATGCAATTTAGCTAATTATTATATCTGACAACATTTAAATTAGATTCCCATTTAGAACGGTAATACATAATCATATCAGTGTTCAGCGCTGCACAAAGCAGTGTCGCTTATCTTATAAATACATCAATGATATCTCTATTCTGTCTGAAAGCTAATGATTAATGCTTCATACCGTAATTAAATTTTAGTTTAATTTGAGATATTAATATATTACTATATCATCGTCAACCTATTATTGTTCCATTGCTGAGCACGGGTATTCTCTCAGATTGAGAGTTTTTTTTGGGCCATAATCCACCGCACTGGCCAAGTACGAATTGGTGGACTAAAGTAAGAAATCCACCTATATAATTATATATAATCATATAATTCCTTTTTGTTTATATATTAATACATATGTGACTTTGGTTGGTAGAAATAAAATATTATTATTTCATTTATTTATAAAAAATATCGCTTATCGCCACCAGTTTTAAGTGATGCAAATATTTATTTTTACCGCATATGATGGAAGGGGTTTGTGAAGTTAGCATAGCATAATGTTGCATAGAACTGGGTATTACAATTGAATACCTATTCCGATTAGCATTGGATGATATTGAAAGGTTTTGAATAGAGAGAAAGTTTTATTGCTTGCATTTTGCAACAAAGATTGTTTCTATTGAAGTACTTAGTGCCACTTTATTTGTTATGTTTTTCTATAGATAATAAAAAGCTTTCTAGATTAAAAAGTTTAGCCCTCTAAGCAACAGGAATAAAAAAATCGGAGCGACGTTAAGTTAGATACTTCAGACAACGATTTTTTAAACGTAAATAGACAAAATCCATGTAGTGTATATTATAGGAGAAACAAAAGAGCGTGCAGCACACTGACGGTAGGAGACTATTGCTTCCTATGGATACAGGCGATAAAGCTTAGATCACATAAGGATCATACCTAAAGTCGACCGCAGGTGTTTACGCATGGCGATTTGTTATCTGACCTCTAATAGCATTCGTTGATCAAACCGTTATCCACCGGTTCGTTACACGTCACCGACACACCGATTGGACGGCGAACGGCGTATGTTTACGAGCTAATAAATTTAACCTATTGCCGCTACAACTAAAACCACAA
>DWNE01010459.1:0-10334 GCA_018249875.1 Cecropterus toxeus
ACACATATTATGTAAATTTCGATTACTGTCCCTATTGACATAATAACAGATTGTACGAAACTACAAACTGTCATTTAGTCTTATTTATGTAGACCTCAATTTTAGTCGTAAGTTCTAATAGTAAATAATCTCATAGTTTGAAAATATATCCTAACTTTTTTCATAACAGAGAGAGCAAAAATGTTACATCGAATTATGAAATAATTGGATCCTCTTCTATTATGTTTTATTTCTATGTGTGAACTATTTATAAACTCAGATTTTCTCTCTAAACAATGTATTCATCAAATCAGAACGACAGATACGTTAAGGGAACCTGTATATCATGCAAGAAATATGACATAAATATTCTCCTATGTGAAGATTAATTATTCTCCTATTATTATCTATTGGTGGATATGTATTATTGCTTTTCGTAACATAAACATTCTATAGCCTTTCATTGATCTAATTAAAAAATTAAACATTTTATTAAACATCTCATGAACTGATTTTAATAATAAAAATAGTAACATGATACAGTAAAATTTTGTATACTATAGAATTTAAATCTATTTACTTTCTTTGTTTTCAATAAATTGGTCAAATACATTATTCAAGCGTCGTAGTCAGGTATCCGATCGGATATGTAAGTATGTACCTTGTACGTTGTTCACTTATAGATTAAGCGAGTCATCTAGTCTTAATCCTTTGGGTATCTTTTGGGTATAATATAGACCGAATGAAAATTAGCTGTCACTAGTATGTTTGATTGCCTTTACAAATTATTGTTACGTTTTAAAGTATTATAAGAGATTGGCGACGGCCATGTCGAGCTCAGGGTAGCGAGCTCGTCTCAGACTATTTGCTCAAACAAATTAAGCCAACTAAATGTGTTAATTAAAGCTCTTTCTTTGGTCTATACGAGAACCCTCCACCACCTGTCTATGTATATCTTCAGAAATGCTCTTTATTCATTATTAATAAAAATGCACGTTAAAAAGTCAAAATTATGCTTATTCTATTTGTATTTGTAAATAATAAATATAAATATATCATTGAGTAACGTTTATCTTAGTTCAATCCATCTGCAATAGGATTCCGTCCAAAAATTAAGTTACTATTACATCGAAGAATGATTTATCTACATATAATACGAAGATGATTTATCTACAATAACTTACGAGAAATTAATTAAATAATTTATGAAAAATATATGCCTTCTATAGTTTACGGTTGCCTTTCTGCTAAAAAAATCAGAAGTATCGACGCTAATATGAATTTAATATATGAAAAGATTGTAGCTATTTACAATGGTAATAATGAGCATTTCTGATAAGTAAACTTTTATTTCATCTTTCAAATACTCCATATTATATAGTATTAATTTGTGAACGGCATTATTATGTCAATACTGTTATTAGGTCGACAATCAAGCGGTTTCAATTAACATCGAAGTTTCACAAGTGTTGACAATGTAATGCTATTTCTGAATGTAAATATATAAAGCAAAATTTTTTGCGTATCCATATTTTGTATGAAATGATGACATGATATTTGATGTCTATGTATATTTCTTATATCTTACTCGTGGAGATTACGAGTCTATAATGTTAAAAATGTTAATGTACCAATAGAGATAAGATTGTTCTGGTGTCCAAAAGTAATTATTGTTGGGTACGGAAATATAAGATTCGAACTCGCACTGCCAACGTTTTAGTATTCTGTTGCTGTAGGTTTATGTGTGTGAATACAGTTCATCCATCACACTTCGCCTCAGCGCCCGATCTACTAAAAATAGTACTAATTTGAGTTAAATGAAATACCGCAATGTATATAGAAATGTTATACTGTGATTCGACAGACGTCTTATTTGTAAATGCATACGCCCGCGATTTTTTTTCGCTATGATATAAATAATTTATATCACAATATAATATGGCTTAAGTCAGGATTAAAATATGTAATATAGTATTCTATTTCATTTTTATTTCATTATAATTAAAATGTAAATAAATTAAATTTAAGACCTGCTGTCCTAATTTAAAGAATAGCCGCGACTAAGATTGATATTGTAACATAACACAAGGGAGGGGGAGGTTATGAAAATGAGCATCAGTGACAACGACGGGGGAGGGGACAAAAATGTGACCGTGTGACCTAATTTATGTATGGTCCCTTATTGAATTAAGTATTGGTTTTGGTTAAACCCACTTTCGAGATTGTAATCTACAATATCGTATCGCGGAAACAAACTGTACCGCTTCAAGTAGGGATGTTACGAGGTTCCGTGATCGTAACCGGATCCGTAATAAACGTTTCGGTTAATTTCGGACAGGGGATACTCAACTGAGACATGCTTGTTTTAATAAATAACACTTGAAATTGATTAGACAGCTATAATAATAACCAATAATTATTGTAATACCAATGATATCATAGATGATCAAATGATTACCTATTTTCTATTTTACTTTTAAAATTCCTTAATAATCTGTAACTAAAACTATCCGAAACTAACGGATAATTCGAATTGCAGTGTCGGATTAAGCCAGCGCGGGGCCTGTAGCAGATTCTATCAGGAGGCCCTTGGATTGCTGTAGGCTCTCAAGTTAAAGGTATTAAATACCTCACAACTCTGTTACAAATAAACTTTTCTGTATTTAATATGGGCAAATTTAGAGATGACACTTCCAATATCGAGTTCTCGAAGCAAATCATACTCATATAGAGTATGATTTGCTTAAAGAACAGATGTTGGACCGCGGGGCCCCTAAAGTCGCGGGGCCCGTAGCATTTGCTACTCTTGGTACGTGGCTAATCCGGCACTGAATAATTACATACATAATAATAACATACCGCATCTGAAGCCGGTATAATATTTTTATATTACAGATATAGCTGTATCCGTGACCAGATCAGAAATTTCATATCCATAACATCCTTGCTTCAAAGCCTTTCTAAGTTCAACGTTATATCAACGTATCAAATATTATCAGTAAGCCGTATCTTTAAAACCAATAACAAACTTCCGTTACAGTAAATTTTAATTTTGGAAATTTGTGAGCTTTCTTTTACCTTCACTGCCTTATCTTTTCCTATCTTTCTCATATACCTCGTTTTTATTCATATTAATAGTAGTAGCATATGAGCGTGCATTCCACCTGATGGTTAGTAAGGGAACTGCCACTCATCAAATCTGTACATCTGCCATCGACCACAAATAAAGTTAATCTTATCTGAGGTTGGTCACAGATGCAATGCTAATTTGGAATGCCTCGAACAACTTAAATCAAAACAAAGCTACAATATTGTCCATATATTTTCGGTATCGTGCCGTATACCACTACAAAAAGAAACCTGGTCAGTCCCAATCATCCTCGCTAGAAGACCGCTGCGTGGGCGTCTGCTCGCCGGGCTCCGGTATGACGCTGGCGAGGGTGTGCAGCACGGAGCCGCCGGCGCGTTCCGCCCCCGAGATCCCGCGGCGGCGCATCGACAGCTTCGCGTGGAGGTCCGCCATCAGATCGCCGCCGATGGCCGCTTTACCTGAACCCTGTGACAAGAAAATATCTCGATAAATCATCATGGCTCGTTAGAATTGCTTAGATATCTTAACTAACTAATAATAGGTTATAATCGAAATTTCTATAATTTTAAGATTATTTGTCCGTTTGTTTTTATGTCTTAAAAATCTCTTCAAACCAAAGCTATTGATTTTCTTTAATTATATATTTATAAGAACATATCGTAGTGAAACCGTGGGGTACAGCTAGTTTGTAATATGAAAGGTAATGTGTAATGTGTTGAGGAAAAAGTAATTTCTTGATTTAGGCTTGAAATAGTATGTAACAATACAACATTTACTAATATTATAACTAGGCCTTTTTGGTACTTCTTTTTTGAGGGCACGCTAATTCTCAAACTGTTTAGGACAAATAGATTAGTACTATTTCAGTACAAATGAAACGAAATGTCTCTATTTTGCATAGGCCTACGGGGGCAGTTACAAATTGTCAGTAACAATATTTTTCGGGATCGGAACGCGACCTCAACTAAGAAGATCCGGCAAGAAACTTAGCGGGTTTGTCTTTTTTGTTTGTATAGTATATTTTTTTTTCCTTTTTTTTAATTATTTGTTTTTACATAGCAATAAAAGATAGCTCCAGTATCCAGTAATGTTACTAATACACTACAATAACTATAATTCAAGATTCTATAAAGATTAATCTGCGAAATCAATTCATTAATAAATCATACGACGTTCGACAGACATCGACATCGAGTAACGAGTATTTTGTGGTTTGCAAAATAAAACGATATCTAACTGGTTACGCAGTAACAATAATTGCGAATGATTACCACCATCAATATATCTATTACTCGGAAGGGAAGGTCAATGGCATGATACGTTAAGAATAACTATATGATAAGGCGTAAATGATATTACGTACAATGTATTTTCGCAGAGTTCTACGATTTGTTCAGATAAAAATCGATAATAAATAATTTATAATCCCCTCTTACATCGTACGATATGCATCGTACCTATAGCATTAAGTGTTCGTACATACATATATCCTAAATAAAATATTGAATACTATAAACAACGCAACGTTAACTGAACGTAGGCAGATTATCATACATCAAAGTCGAACACTTTTGTACATCGCATATATTTGTAAATAAAATTGTGCGGAGGACTGAGAATAAGTTATACGGGAAATTTCTATATTTTTTCTGTCTGTTTGTTGCATCAAATCACCACACCTGAATTTAATTTAAAGGACTGAAAATATATCGGTAATCCACAACTTGAGATAACATTTCAGACTTTTACTGGACTTTTTGTAATATTTTTGAACGCGGATGAAACCGCTAAGTTTATCTAGTTTTTGATAAATAAGTAATTAATTTACCAGATACCACAAGGGTTAAGGTCGCGATAACACTCTCGATAAGAGGCAGATATCGCTACGACTGACACCCGACACGTAGAAAGTTACGAGAAACAGTGCAACGTATCTTTCAACAGAAGCGCTTTACGCTATAACCAGTGCTTCTAGATGCATTGAAATTACAGTAGATCTACTGTATTCGTTACTATTTTACTGTATTCTGTAATGCTAAAAATACCGTGACGAATTTTTATTTTCATATCAAAATAAAATAATTATACTTAGTTTATAATAGGATCCAGGAATGTATATAAAAAGCACATGGTGACAATAGCGACCTATTTTTCGTCCATGTATATTTCTCCTACTGCGTCCCTGAGTCTTAGTTAATAACTTCATGACAATTTTTATATAATTTATCTTATTAAATACATAAAAATATTAACTGTAATTTATACTGTAACAGAAAATGTAATTTACTATAATGCAATTTTAATTACTGCAATTTTAAATTACTGCAATGTTAAAAAGGTAATTTTACAATTACGATTTCAAAGCACGGGCTATGACGTAACAAACTCACATCGAACAATTCGAGTGGTACACATTTGGGAGCGGACCCGCTCTTCCTTCCTTTCCTTTTTAAATCTCCTGCTGTGGCATCTCAACGAGCACTTACCGAGAAATGAGACAGGCCGATAAAAACGTATGTACGAAACCAGAAGGCATTCTACGCAGTGCAAAATGTAAATTCTTGAGATGGCGATGATCATTCCGGAGATGCTCGCGCACTGCGACGAGTGAAACAATCACGTGGCGGCACGAATTTTGATACACAAGTGTGATGGTTTAATTAATGAAACAATCTGAATTGAGCGATGTGTGGGTATAAATCAATAAGGGCATATGGTAGTATCGTACCGCTGCTATGCATGAATAAAAACAAAACACAAAAGCGCAATTGTTACAAGAAAGCAAAAAAATAATTCAAGGTAAAAATTAATTTATTTGTTTTTATATTCTTTACGAATGATGTTAAAATAATAAAAATTTCCACGGAGAACAAAAAGTTTTGAATTATGAATAATATAATAAGGATAAAATTTTAAATATCTTTAACTTAAAATAGATGATTTTAAATGAAAAGCAGCGATATGCGATATTATATGTAACGCCTCGATTGATACGAGTACAAAAGGAACGGTGTAACAGAAATAACAATGGCAAATAAAGCAGTTCTCAAAGTATTTGTATGGCAACGTAGTTAGAAAAACAGAGTTAAGTTAGGCACGTTCGAGGCACGATCCCATCGTTAGTGCTGTGGAGCCCACGGTGCACTGTTATAAATGAAACAGAATTTGGTCGCTCCGTAGGGAACAATGCGCAAATTGGACACGGCCCGTGCGCTGCCGGCCACAATACAAACCGATAACACAAATGGTTTCCTCGATATTTTTAGGGATTCCAATCGTTCTACTCACTTTGAGAAATAATTCTAAATAGGTAAACGTTCCCTTTGTCATTCTGTAAATGTCAAAAAAAAAATTCCACTTATCGCATACAACTCGAGATATTTAGACTGTCCGAGTGCACGATGATAAATTTATGTTTTCCGAAGCGGTTTATAAAAGAAAAGGACAGACGGGGCGATTCATAGCAGCCAGTTTAAAGGCGCGTTCAGCGAATAATCTATAAAAACAAAGAGACGCATATCCGAAAGGAACATACACACACACATATTCCCGGGAAGCGCGCGACAAAAGCCGAGCTCATGAGAAACGCGGCGTTCTGCAGAAACGTTCGATTCATAAGAACGGTAAGGCGATCGATTCAATCGTCGGACAAACAAAATAAAAATCCAACGTCAACATAAAATTTCCTAATATAATAAATAAACTTTCCTAATATAAGATAAATTTTCCTAATATAATGAGTAGACATTTTTTTTTATCTAGAGTTAGTTTTGTTGCAGATATTTTTTGGATTCATTTAAAAACACAGATCATATAAGTAAAAGAAGAATTCACCAAATATACCTAATAGCACTATAAATGGGTTAATATTTAACTTAGAATACAATTATGTAGAAGAACTTGTACCATAACTGTAAGTAAAAGCAGAATTGACTTGATTTACCTACTTGTTCACAAAATAACACTGTGTTGTACTAACTGCAACTGTTACACTAATTGCAACCAAAAACAAAAGGCCACGGACTTATAAAGGCTTCATTTAGGCAACCTTACAACACTTGTACAGTGTAATTTGATTACCTAGATTCATCGATCGCACAGTTCTGTACTTTTAATGCGAGTTTATGATATTTCTCAAAAACAATCAGTGTTTATACTTTTGTCTATACATTGCCAAATACACTCCACATTTTTGTTTTTGCTTTCAGCCATACCTCGCAATATACTTAAAATACACGAAAACATAAACAATTATTGTTTTGAGAGGACATAATAAACTCGTACTAACACAGTAACATGTTAGTTAAATCGAATCACAAACGAACATTCGAGACCGAATTCGTGACCGTTGCATCAAAACGGCTCACGACCGGTAACATGACAATCAAACAAATATTATACGGCTTCGGGCCGCGAGTGTGGCTTCGACAAATCCCCGCTTTACGATTTACGGTCATCGGTCACGGTTTGGAATGTAGCCTAATGTCCTTTAAACAACTTACGGATAAATAACTCGGTTCAGTACTCACAGACAAAAAGACAAGGTTTCCACGACTGCGTCAGAACGATAACGTTTTTCGTATGTATATTCGTATCTATGTTCGTATGTATGCATGTCCTTTTACTCGGAACGTGCTACAGCCTAAACTGTTTGCCGGATTGTGACGTATGACATATCGTTTGAAGCTTGCTCTCAGTTTGCATTTACATAGGCTATATAATTTAAAATGACGCCTCCAAAGGTGGAAAGGGGGGGAGAGGATTACTACGACATAATATTATGTTAGTATCAAATGAATGGTAGTAAGTAATTTCTAAAAATATACATATATTGTAATACTTTTGCTTGACTATTATGACGAAAACTGTCAGAATAAATATGTACAAAAATAATAATTAATCGTTTTAAGCAGTTAAGTTTTCTTTTGTTTTAATATTTTATTAGCTATAGGTTCCTTGAAATAAGCCCCTTGTGTGCCCCTTGTACTCAAAAAGATCACTGTTTATGTTTCTAATCATAAGTTCAAAGTACATTGCATGAAAGAAAAACAAAAGAGCAATCGAGCAATGTATGGCTGAAATTGTGTATAGTAATAGTAATACAATACATGCTACTTATCTCATTCTCTCGCTGACTTAATCCTAAACATTTTTGTGTTTGATTCTTTATCGAGACGTATTTTCGTTTCATCGAGATTCAAATCACAATAATTTTTAAGAAGTTTCTCTTCAAAATTAATATAACTAACTAAAACAAATGCAATGGCAAACACTCATTGTTAATAATTATTTAATTACATTTTTCATCCGCGCATAATAATCATCTTAACTCAATCGATATTGGAATAAAAAGAGGAAAAGCAATTACTTCCATTTTTAATATTGACTTCTGCGTATCACGTTCCAGCTCTATTTACTAGAACGAATTTATTTATATTTCGTTGTAATCTTTATAGTCCGTAAAACTGAAACTAAATATTTTTATTACGAATAAAAATTGTACGAACATATCGTTGTAAAAAATTAGTTTAATTATTTGTGATATTTGACGGAGTGGAATAGTGGCTACACAGCAATCATATTTTTTAGTAGAAGTAGCAAACAATGGTGTTCGCCTAATGATATGTAACCATTACCGTCGATGGAGGTCATCTACCCCAGATAGCATTAGACTCCTACCTGCGCTGGCCCACAGACGCCTTGCTACCACTGAGGACTAACTTGGCATGCCTTCTGAAAGTATTCCCTCATTATTACCTTCAACTCGGAACACAGCAACACTGTTAGTAGGCAGAAATCGGTTTGGCAGCGGTGCCGGCAAAGAGTGATCAACTTTAAATTAACTGAGTTTATATTAATATATAACAAGTTTATTACAATTCAACGTATATAACAATTTACGTATCATAAATTAAATACTACTAAAAATGAATAAGTACAAATCTGTTTGCGAGTCCCATGACAGCTCAGAGAAGTTTCCTCAAAAGAATAATATAGCGGCTAGGATACTTCACCAGCCAACTGACAAGAGAGATTACACCAAGAAGAATACAACCTCACCAACAGCTTACATGGTCTTAGAAAAACCCAAAGGTTAAAGAGAACAAACGCTAATTGGGTCGCGTTTTCCCGAAGTGCCTTTTGTGCGGCGGTGCGCACGGCGTAGGGCCACTTAACTTGCATTTATACAACGAGCAGTGGTGCTTTATGAGCGAGCGTTCCGTACAAAAACGCATAAATATTTCGAGGAACCGTCCACGCATCCGCCACGGGCTTACGGAGATAGCATCTAATTAAAAACCGGTCAAGTGTGAATTGTCTTCACTTGCCACGGTAGCCGGGAGCCGTTGACGCGAACGTTTTCGGCTTTACACTTTTTACGTGTAAATGTCTAGTTGATTTTGTCAACGATACGCGTTGTTAGGGTAACGTGCTGGGTAATTATGTAATGTAAACATAGTTAAATGCGGTAGTCGCTTTGTTGGTGTCTGTGTCGAATACAAATGACTGTATTTGTAACGTAGTATGGTTTCAAATTAGTATTATTCCTGCGATCCAGCAGTAAAGCACTGATGTATTTTAGTTTGAAGGATACCAGCGATAGAGCACTGATGTATTTTGGCTTGTAATGTAGATATATTTATTAGAATCGCATTTTTTTCAGTTCCATGAATAGTTACTATATCTGTAGAAAATTACTAAGATCAGTCTTAAATAAAGTTTATTACACATAGGTTCACCTGTACTGCACAGGTACAATTATATTTCAATTGTATACAAAACAAATGTAAACAAAAAATTGGAAAGTATAGCATGATCCAATCGAATTTAAACAAATCCCTAACCCCATTATTACCAAGCTACTTTGGGGGACGTGTAAAAACTAGCCTAATTTCAATTTGGTATCAACATTGCATCTTGGACCGACGGGTGGTCGTCGGCGGCCGCGGCGGGGATGCGATAGGGTGTTTTTTACCCCGCTATCAGTTCCGCCGGCACAGGACATTTTATTATCGTATCGACAATTCTTCGATTCGAATCAATTTCGAGAAGTCTATTTTGGTATTCATAATAATAATAATGAAATGCAAATAGTTTATTTTCTCTTACAAAGAAGGTCTTAGGCTAATGGTAGAATGATTTAAAACATTTGAATATCTTCAACCTTACGAAGTGAGAACCTGGTGCTTATTATATGTAGGTATAGGATACCTGGATTACAGGTCACCAGTGCCCTCCCACGGAAGACTGTATGATAAACATT
>DWNE01010460.1:0-10333 GCA_018249875.1 Cecropterus toxeus
GAATGGCCAAACTGCCTTTTTGCCTATTAAATTTGAGTGTAATAAGTTGGTAACAATAAGTACAAAAGGGCCATGTGTATTGTTTTTGTTTTATTTTCTACTTAAGATTCTGATTCCTAAAAATATATAGATTGTAAAACAAGTAGCTATTATATTTGGTTTCGTTTCTATGAATAAAAATGGTATCGACCAGCCACATTCTGATCAAGTTGATCCGTCAAGTAGCGAGAAAGAGGAAGATATGCCGTTAGCGAATTTATCGTCACGTAATTTTTATATCGTCACAAAAACAAAGATATGATACTAATACGACTGTTTGCAATTGGAAGAGGACTCCCTACCCACAACGCGACAGCATAATATAGTCACAGAACCAGCAGGTCCACAAGGTGCAGCCCGAGAGGTTAGTAGCCCTTTAGATTCTAGGTAATTTATGGATAAAAAGAAAGATGACCTAGATATAAAAAAAAATCATATAAAATAACATCAATGTAAATAAACTATGAAAGAGAACGTGACTGCGGTCTAACAAATGTGATTGAACGGAGTGCTTTGTTACCTTGTACCTACTACTGCCCTTGTACTTCAAGAGCGATGAACCGTTGGCTAATGAAAGTAACTAGCCCTTGCAGAAACCTTGGCAAGGAAATTCGTAACCCATTTTCTCATAAATCTATGGTTAAACTCTGAAGTGTAATAAAACTTTACGTAATCCCATCCTTACATACATACTGCCTAACCTATTTTCTTAAAAACGAAAAATCTAATACATCTTGTCAAGTCAAGTGTTTTTCAAGGACCTTTTGGAGAGTAATTTTCTTTGATTGTTGATAAAATTAGTCTACCACGTTCCAATATGATTACGTATTGCATCAACGATGATATAAAACATCGTATTATTGATTTGAAAGGCGAAGGTGTATCTGTAACAGATATTTCAAATGAATTTGGCATTTCTGGGAGTTATTTTGGTTTAAAATAAATATTTTTATCATTCATCTAATTTATCCATCGTCATCCCATGACCCCTATTTGAATAGAACTACATCTGCATAATAAGGTAAAGTACCCAGTGTCCGACAGTCCACCAATGTTGGACACTTTAAAAGTAAAAAGAAAAAAATAAGACGTATATTGAGTATCCGAACGTATACGAAGCATAAATCATAGGCAAGGTTCATTTAGCTGTAATTGCAAGTGTCATTTGTAACATTCTGTCATTTTGAGTAAAATGGCGTAGCTCGAAACAACGGTTGGCGGAGGTCTCCATCGGAAATCTAGTTTTTTTAGCAAAATCATAAGACGGTGAGTAAGATTTATTGCTCATAACTTTTATTCGGTTTTATTTAATCGAGAGTGCCAATTATTTATTAGATGGAGACTCAAATTCAATACTTTTAATAAATTTCTTTGCAATATAAGGTTATGTTAAGATGTGATACCACGCTTGTCGATCATTGGATTTTTTTATGAGCATGTTTCAATAATCGACTAATGTCGGTTTTTTTATTTTTTATTATCTGTGGAGCTTATGTGATGGTTCAGCTAAGTTTTTTCAGTACTTTTAATAGAAACATTTTACATTTAAAAAGTCGACCTATTTCCAATGATCGACAGCCATGTCGGTGACTGGATATTCAGTATGTTCCAATAATCGACATATGAGTTTTATTCAACAGGAATGGCACCTAAAAAAAACTACACGCCTTTACAAATGGCACAGGCGATAGAAGCTGTTAAGAAAGGTGAAAAAATTGCGACTGCAGCCCAGAAGTTTGGTGTACCTAGGATCACCTTACATGATAAAATTACGGGTAAAACTCCAGTCACATGTTCAATGGGTCCTGGCACATATTTATCTACGGAAGAGGAGGCTGTTTTAGAAAAATGGATTCTTGATATGGCTAGTAAACACATTCCTATTACCAAAGATGAATTGCTCGACAGTGTACAACGCATTATCATTGATAAGCAGAAAAATACACCTTTTACTAACAATAGGCCTGGTAGAAAATGGTACAATCTGTTTCTGAATAGACATCCTGCATTGTCTGAGAGAACGGCGCAAAATTTAACCACGGCACGAGGGGCTGTTACTGAAGACAACATAAAGGGTTGGTTTAGAGAGGTAGAATCCTATTTAGAAGAAAGCGGTCTCAAAGAAGCATCACAAGATCCATCTCGGATCTTTAACACGGACGAAAGTGCCTTTTATTTGTCACCTAAAGCCGGAAAAGTGCTAGCAAAAAAAGGTGACAAACATATCTACCAATCCTCAGGAGATGAAAAAGATAATTTAACGGTTTTAATCACCGGCAATGCTGCTGGTAAACTAGCTCCTTCCATGGTAGTGTTCGCCTATGAGAGAATTCCATCTACAATTTCATCTCAGTTTCCAGAAGATTGGGCAATTGGGCGGTCTCCGAGTGGCTGGATGTGCGGCAGCACGTTCTTCGAGTATATGGCAAACATATTCAATCCATGGCTTATACAACAGCACATCCAGAAACCTGTTCTCTTCTTTCTGGACGGCCATAGATCTCACTTGACTCTTCATTTGTCCAATTTTTGTGCTGAAAATGGTATAGAAATTATCGCGTTATACCCGAACAGTACGCACATTCTACAGCCAATGGATCTTGCCGTATTCAGGCCTTTGAAAACTTATTGGATCAAAGCTGTTAAAGACTGGAAACTGCAACACCTAGGACAAAATCTAAAAAAAGAAAACTTTGCCCCTGTTCTTCAAACAGCATTACAGTCAATCACCGAGAGTGCTATTAGAAATGGATTTCGTGCTGGTGGGTTGTATCCCTTTGGCCCAGACTATGTTGATTTATCTAAAATAAGAGCTCGATCAAAATCGCAAGTTTCAACAGAACAGATTCTGTTCTTTAATTACCTAGAAAAGGAAATAGTGACGAATTTGGGGGCTGAAAAGCTGCAAAAGTTTAATGAACTTTTCTACGTCGACAAAGATGAGTTGAGTTCTCGTTTGAATGAAGATCTGTCACTGTATGTAATATGGGCCAGTAACAAACAAGTAGTTGGAAATACGGAGCAAGTTAATGAACTGTCTTCTTCAACTCAATCATTAGTTGAAGCCCCAAATCTGGCAAAAGAAGTTGCTATTCCAGCAACAGATACATCAGCAGACATAACTCAACCTTATTTGACACAACAGCAACAAATTGAGCAAGATCACGACTATGTACGTCCATCTTATGATTTTCCTTTGAATAACCACCAAGAAACCAGCAATACATCAAATAATCCATTAACTATCGACGAGCCAAAGTCACACAGTTTAAAAGATTCTGTTTTGATTGCTTCAACTTCCCTCATAAGTGTAAACGTTGCCACGGAAAACGCACCTTCAGAAGAAACAACCACACCTCATTCAAAAGAGACGATCAGTCCAGATTCCATAGAGACGACCAGACCGAAATCTAAAGAAATCATGACAGCGCCTGAGATATCAGAAACTGACCAAAACGCCGCCGAAAAAACACCTGTAAAAAATTTGACTAGACTTGGGACCTCAAAAACTATTCAGTTAAAAGACGGCAGTACGCTTATTATTCCATCTCCTTTTAAAAGAAATATATACTGGCCCGGAGAAGATGATGAAAAGAAAGGAAAAAAAAGAAAATGCAAGGAAAAGATTCCTTTTGCTATCACAAGTTCACCATGGAGGGATTATCATAATAGGAAAGAAAAAGAAAAAAGAGATAAAGAGATACAAAAGGAAATTAAAGCCAAAGAAAGAGAAGAAAAAAGACAATTAAAACAAAGAGAGATAGAGGAAAAAAATCAGAAAAAGTTGAAAGAGGAAAAGAACACAAAGAAGAAAAAAGGCAATAGGGTAACAAAATCCAAACAAAGTGACACGTCTTCGGACAATACAGATACTGAATTAAATTATGCAGAAAGTGATGAAAGCTACAATATGTAAATAGAAGAAGAAATAACAGACAGTGAACAAGCATCGAAAAAATCTAAAGAAAATTATGAAAACTCTGAAAGTTCAGAATCCGAAGACGTCCCACTTAGTAGGTTTTCTAATAAAACAGGCAAATATACCAATGGAGACTATGTCATTATCAAATATGAAGGGGAATACTTCCCAGGCGTAATAAAAGGTGTTCGCAAAAATATGTTTCAAATTAGCACAATGACTTTTTCATTGGGAAATACTTTCAAGTGGCCGGAGAAAGAAGATAAAATCTGGTACCAAGAGTCTGAGATCGTTGAGGCAATATCTGAACCAGTGTTATGTAACAAAAGAGGTTTCTATACTGTAGATGCAATGAAAAGATATCAATCTTTTGAAACTTAATATTTATATTTTTTTTAAATTTTGCGTCTACCGCTTTTCAATTTAAGTAATTATTAGTTTCATTAAGTAACAATTCTGTGATTAAAGATGCCATAATTATACTGTAAGTAAAAAAAAGTAGCTTAGTTTTGTGTGCCATTGGCAAGATATCTTAATTGTAAAGACTGGATACTATTAATAAAACTTATAACCATACCTTATAAGTCTGGAGATTTAAAATTAAACAATAATTAAGATAGATGTTTATTAAGCAAGTACAAAATACTAATTTATTTTGTTACATTTGTCTATTAAATAAGACTGATTAACACTGTTTTTTTTTGTTTCTATATCGTAATACTTTATGTCCCTGGGGGATATTTCACGAATCTATAAGTTACAAAAACGTTATGTCGATTACTAGATCTCGATTATTGGAATATGTCGATTACCGGTTGTCGATATATGGATTTCTGCAGTCGATTACTAGAAAAAAAAAACATTACATCTATTTTGATATATCTTATAAATCATTTATATTACACTCATTATTACTTTAATATATTATGCAAAATACTCAGAAATTTTACTCAAATCATCAAAGTACTATAAAATAATAAAAAATATATATATATTGAAAAAATACTACAGACCGTGCGGTAAAGTGTCGATGATTGGGGGTCTTACGTTAAGTAGAAATAGAAAAAATATAAAACGCTCAACCTATTTTGTTAGATTACAACGACAAATCTATGTTCTACAAGTATATGAGCGCCGACTTCAGAACTATGTACTGTGGACTGTGTATGTAGGAAACCAACATATATTTAAATTATTTTTTTGCTTTTTGGTGACGCTGAAGTCGGTTTCTCTTTTTTGTTAAAAAGTTTTATTTCAAGCTTTTTAGTGATGACACAATTATATTTGTATTCATATAATATCACTAATTTCCCTTGGTAAATAAAATTTACACGAAGCATAAACTGAAAAATAAATACAAATTTAAATTCAACGTAACTGTAAAATTTAGTCCTAAGCTAAGACGAACAAAACTTTTAATAAAAAATTGTACAGAGCTGTATAGAGGTGATCGTGCCTGCATCATCAGGTTTGTGGTGTTGAATATATTCGTTAATTATATCTCTGCATAGTAATCTTACAGCATATACGTAAGCACCAAATGGCCAACATTAATGCTTTAAGCCTTCAATACCCCTGCATCATCAGGATTGAGGAGTTGAAGGCCAATTTTTTCATCGTAGTCTCTGCCTATCAATCTCATTACATATCCGTAAGCATCAAATAGCTAACTCTTTTCGCTTAAGTTTGCAGTACCCTGCATCTATTGTCGAGGTACGAATAATCCCTGCGTCATTAGGGTTGAAGAGTTGAAGGTCCAATTTGACGTCTCATCTCTTTGCTTAGCAATCTTATTATATATCCGTAAGCACCAAATGGCTAACATTTGTGGTTTAGGCCTGCAGTACCCCTGCATCATCAGGATTTAGGAGTTGAAGGCCAATTTTTTCATCCTAGTCTCTGCTTATCAATCTCATTACATATCCGTAAGCACCATATAGCTAGCTCTTATCGTTTAGATTTGCCGTACCCTGCATCATCAGAGTTGAGGAATTGGAGGTCAAATATTTCATAGTATGTCTCTGCTCAGTAATCTTATTATATATTCGTAAGCACCGAATGGCTAACTTCTATGGTTTAGGCTACCAGTACCTCTGCATCATCAGGGCTGAGGAGTAGAAGGTCAAATTTTCCATCATAATATTCCATCCTTCATACCGAATGTTCATTCCAAGTTTCATGAGAATCGGTTCTGTAGAAGCTGAGTTATTTGTCCATTTGTCGAGCACATCCTTTATGCAAATTTAAGACATACGTTTTTCTCATGGATGCCCTTGTTAGAACTTAACCAAATTAAAATGGGACCCAACTGAAAGCAACACCTTTCAAATAAAAAAAAAAAATACAGACGAATTGAGTACCTCCTCCTTTTTGGAAGTCGGTTAAAAATGGGTTGAACTATATCTAAGTACTTACTTTTTCTCCAGCCAAACACCACCACCGATTTGGAGTACTTCTCCTGGTGCTAAGTCCTTCATCTTTCTTCTCAATTCATGTCCCTTAAATAGTATTGTCTCGATATGGTCATAACGACCCAAAAATTCCGAGTTTTTGTAAACATTATAGAACGTCTGACCAGAAAAAGTAGAAAAAGTAGTAGGCGGGGAGCTGACAGAATTGGAAAATTCGAATTTGTGCATTATGAATCACTGTATTTAAAATTTAAACACAAAAAATAATACTCGACCGAAAGTACTTTAACGAGTAACGGTGTATGCTACTTTAACGAGTCTATCACTCGTAAACAATGTGTCAACTTTCTGTGTAAACTGATACGTAATACCCCTGTTTATATTAACTTAACTTATGAACTCTCAATACTCTCATAAATTGTCTGTGTTGTCAGCACTAGTACGTTAAATTACAATTTCTATCTTAATCATTATTACAGTACATACAGTGTGCTGTAAAGTTTATCATCATAAATTAAAACAGGATACTTTTAGGTCTCTTATTTCGTTACACCTCTCTTATATAATTCCTATATAAGTTTTAGTACTAATGATTATTTGAAGTTGTAACACTTCATACAATTTTCAGGGAAATACCCCGTAAGTATAGTCGTATGTTTGTACAATGACGATAGAGGACTCTTATCTTATCGATATAAGTTGGATCTTCATGAAATAAGACTGTTTTTTTCGATCCAGTTCTTGTCCTCGTCAATAATTATAAATGTAAAATGTAACCCACGGTATATTATGTAATGCTGTTCATTAATAAATTACTATTCTATTATGACTTTATTTCTATTGATGGTATTTGCGCCATCTATGTCACGCTATTGTAACTAATGCAACTGTATGTGTGCGATCTAGTACCGTTTACGTACATAGATGGCGCTAGGTTGAACTTAAAATATAAATAATTTAGACTTAATATTTTAATAACTTTATCCTTAGTATTTTTTTTGTTGTTCATTTCCACTCGATTGTCACACCTTTTCGTCTTATAATAAAAGCAGTGTAGTGCTCGATACTCCTGTGCCTCATTACGAGTTTATTACTTATACGGATTACTCAGGGATGTTATGGTTTTGAGCTCTGTAACTGTAAACGAAATAATTGGATATTCGAGAAATATCGTAACCATATCTAATTTAAGAGTTTCGGTTAACTTTGGAAATGTTTCAAGGAATATTTTTTAAGTGTCGTTTAGTACAACACTCAAAATTGATTAGTTAGCCATAATGATAACTGATATGATTGTAATAGCTAATTATAACAAAGAAATATTTTACGTTTAATATTTCTTAAAAATATCCGTTACCGAAACTATCCAAAACAGACGGATAATCAGAAACAGTTACATTGCTGTAACCGTGTCCGACACTGGTGTACCTACCTAATATTGTTAAAGAACCGAAATTTTATATCTCTAATATTCCTGATATTACCCTGAGGCATGGGCGTAGCCAAGGGGAGGGGTTTGAGGGTTCAAGCCCCACCCGAAATGGTAAAATGTTCATATTCATAAAATTTAACAAAAAATAGAAACCGACTTCAATAACACCAAAGAGCCAAAAAAAAAATATATATGATGGTTTCTTACATACATAGAGAAATGACTATAAAGATATAAAATGTCATTATAGTAATTTTTCTTGAACACCTCCGATATTAAAACCTGGCTACGCCCGTGGTTGAACCCCCCTCCCTATCAAAACCTGGCTACGCGCGTGTATCAGCCGCTACTAAACAATACAAAGAAGATATTAAAATAATAATAATAAGGTGATGCGGCAATACACCCATGAAGGGTTCTGTCAACGTTAAACGGAAATAATTTTTTATTGTTCTTTGTGAGTTAGAACGGGTACGGTTCGATTGGTTAATAAAGTGACCATCTTACTCCTGGAGATGTAATTTCATCATCGATAGATTTCAGGTGCAATCCTTGTACTACATGAAGATGCATACTCACGTCCATTAGCGGCAAAGACTTACTGCATGCTCATTTGGTATATTGATAATGTATATTAAAATATCCTAAATCGCTAGCGCTTAAAATGTCAGATTTCCCACGATTCCACCGCAAAATAAACATCCAAGTCAAAACTTGCCCCACTGTACCAAAACTGAAACAGTACTAATGACTCAGCTCAGCTCAAATCTCATGCAGTTCAGCTGAAACTCGATAGAGCTGTAATAGACAATCGTTGCGGAGCGAAGTGCGCGTGCAGTTTGACAACGCATTCGTTGGTTCCTGCGAGCCCGGAAATTAGATGACGCGGTAACGCAGTAGGGGCGGGCGATGATATATCGATATTTTCCTATCAGAGATCACGTATGTTTTTGTTATATCGGTATATAGGTAAACCACATGAAAGTTCCTAGAAATACGATATGTCTAACTTTTAATATTCCAATATCGTTTTGCATTCTTGGAGATGACGGGATTCACTTATTTGGATAGACTTCACATTCCTTTGATAATTATTTTTTTAGAGAAATCTCGGGAGTATAGGTTTTCTCAAGGCTTTATTTTTCAATGTGGAGCAGAAGTAATAAATTTGTAATACGCACATTATTTTACAAAAATCAGTGGTCAGCGTAGGGTTTATACCTAAGACCATCTAGCTTAATAAAAGCCTAGATTAAATTTTACTATATGTGAGTATAAACTATTACTTATTCTTGCAGTTATTAGCCTATGTACCCTGTTACAAAATTTGATCGACAAAGTTTCGCGCACCGCACTACCGCACGATCACGAGTCAGCGGTTCCTCGCAACGAGAAGTGATTTACTTCGCGCACCGCGTCACGTCACTGTATCGCTGCCCACATGTGTAAAGGGGAACGCGCGTAGGTAATCGTATTTAGACAGCTTTGTATATGGTATCAACTTATATTTCTGATACTTTATTCATGCATATTACTTGACAATCCTTTATTACAAAGATACCACCAATTGAAATGCTGAAGGTCCCGGGTTTGATCTCTAGTCAGGCAGACATTTAAATAAATAGTTTACGTTTTTCTGTCTCAGTGCTACTTCTGAGTGTACGGTAATTAATTTTTACTCAATATGTTCTATTTACTATTTTTACCTTTTTATTTTAAAGTGTAACTTATTTTTTTTTAGTTTTCAAAAATTGTTATGTATTATATACATAAGTTAAGTTTTGTAGGAAATAGAACTATCTATTTAATTTTCCCGAAACAAAACATTGCTTTGAGATTTATAAAATATCGTAATAGGATATCATAATTTTATTTACATGTATATACCAAGCGAATATTATAAATTATACGTACATTATGTACCTTGTCGTAAATTTTTCTATTTTTATTCTAACGGGTACTATAATTTCGTGGCAGCCTTAAAAGCAAGCTACTGCAATCGACATCGCACTGGAGTTGTGTAATGACGCAGATTATCGTGAGCAGTTTTAGAAAGCCTAGCTTTACTTTTCTTTTCGATTTACATCCGTGCTTGTGGCATAATAGTCTTACCAAATAAGTACATGAAATAAATAAAATGCATTTATTGTGTAGGTCTTTGGATAATCAGTTACGTTTTTGTTCTGATCGGAGCACTGGTATTGACTATGATTTTTCCGTGGCAAAGAGTGCTTGTTGTTATGTATGAGTGGCGAAATCGATATTTTCATTTTCCTTTCCAGCGGGTAGATAAACTATAGGTCCAGCAATTGTCCTCAAAAACCTGTTCAAATTCAAATTTACTTAATAAAAAGGTTGATTGTAGATAAAGTACATTTTCATTAGTAAATTTCATTTTCCTTACCAATGAGGTATGCAAATACATTTGAAGGTATAAAAATAAATAAGTAATTAAATCTATACATATAAATAAAATTGAAGTGTCTGTTTGTAATATCAAACTAACATTTTTTTACCAAATGCATATAAATA
>DWNE01010461.1:0-10333 GCA_018249875.1 Cecropterus toxeus
AGGATTGCGACAGAAAGTAAAAATATAGCATAATATATATTATAATAATAATATATATACATATATTATTATATATATTATATTCAATAAGTATTTATACGCCTACACCTATAGATGATTCACATCAATAAAAAAAAAATTTGACAGTTGAGCCGTTTGAGTGAAATATTTCACGAATACCTTACTTTTTCGCGTGTGCGTTATTTTTACGTTTTGATAAATTAACAAAACCAAAAAACATAAACACATAATTATGTACTTCGAGCTTTACATTTCAGTATTTCTTACAACCTATGCAAATCTTGGTTTATTCTTTTTATTTTCCGTCGCCAACGAAAATTGGTAACGAATCACTCCATCGGGAGCTTGATTGACAGATGGCCTGTCGGGATAATTGAGACGAATGCGATTCTGTTTGTCTACGGCAATAAATCTTTCGTTCGTTTTTATCGACATTTTAAATCCGTGTTATCATTATTAAGTTTTTAACTCTAGTTTAACGATGATGGACGTGAACAATATTTGATTATTTAATATTCGCTAAGTGGGAGTCTTACTCGCACATGGATGGTTTCATGAAAGCAAACATTCTGTTTAAATTTTTGGTATTTATTGTCATGGAAGCTTAGTTGCATGCACTGTGAAAGTTTATAGTTTCTTGTTATAACGGTTCAAAAGATAACCCGGAAAAAATAAGAGGGTATCGTTTTTTGTACCGCCTTTTTTAACTTTTTTATAGTTTTTATTTGTTGTTATAGCGGTGATAAAAATAAACATTTTCTAGAAATTATATTTTTTATCAATTACGGTTCAAAAGATATAGCCCATTGACAGATAGACAGACAACGTCGGCTTAGTAAATTCGTAAAATATTAATTCTGTTTTTATCTTTTACGTTTAAATACAACGACACAAACATAGATATATGGCATGCAAGCTATCAATTTTCTCATCTACTACGCCAAAATCTATTCATGTATTACTTTGAAACATAAACATGGAACTTCAATGAACATACACGAGTACACTCGAGCTAAAGTGGTGCAAACTCCACACATATGTATAACACAGACAATCTCTCACAGAGATAGCAAGTAGGTCTCGAATGAACTGAACTTTGTACGGACATTACTGACTTAGTAAGTTAGATTGGGTTTTTACGAACCTATCACTACATTGTTAAGTCGTGATTATTATTTTGTTTGTCGGTCTGTTCGTTGATTAAATACTGATACGTAAAACATTAAATCTATATTGCTATATATTTTTAAATGATTAAGAATACTACTTTTCAGCTGTTCATGTTTCAATTTATATAGCTAGGAAGTTGAAATTTTCACAGATGAATGGATAAACTAGTAAGTTGTTAAACACATTAAAACAAAAAACCTGACCGCTTACAACGTTTCTTTTGTCCATAATTGTCAACGATTTTTTGTCAAAATGGTTTAGTAAAAGTATTATAGTATGTCAAACGTCACGATTCGTCAAGCCGTTTGGCCTGTACATGTACATGCATACGCTCGAAAAATATTACATTCCTTCTGACGCGGTCGGGTAAATATTATTTCGTTATTTTATATAGTTTAGTTGTATGGATGATTACTTTATTGGTGAGCTAATAAGTAAGCTAATTATTTCATCGAAATCCAACCAGTGGTAATTGTGTGAAACAGTAACAAACACAAAAACATACTCACAGACTTTTGCAATAACAATATTAACTAAAACTAATAAGATTAATGTCATTAACTACAATAGGTATACTATCATTGTTATATTCAACTATATTTTGGTATAACGAAAAAAGATAGGAAAAAAACCAATATTACAATCCTTACACGTTAAGTGTAGGCTTTATATCTCTTAAAAAGGATTAATTAAATATTGTATAACCAATACACAAACAACACAGTTGATAAACAATTTAATAAAATTAGCAACAGGCAAATTAACTTCAGATACCTAAGCACAACACGAGTTCGAATGTTTGTAATTAAATTGAGTTCATAAATTGGTTTTGAAATTTCAATTAAAATACTAACAACGGTACGAATTTTATTGTACATGATAAAATAACACGCATACTCGCATGCATGCAATAACTGCATATGCGTAGTTAACATTGCATAGTTGAGGAATGTTCGGTTAATCTAAAAATGATTCGCATGAGCATGGAATAGTGGAATGTTTGGTAGGAACTTCTGTGTTAATAAATCAGATTTTCCGATTGGTATGCAATCTATTTTGGCTGTTTCCAATTCATTGCGTTATTGTTTTATTATTATCTGGGGATCGAACATTTTACCTTTGCATGATGACTACACTGGTCAGAGCTACTATATGTCTAATCGAATAATATGTTTAAATGAGCAATTCTTGCATATATACCTATCTATATATTTTGCTTTGTGATGCTAGCAAAAACAAAAAACCGGGCGAAGTTCGGTCAACCAGGTATTCAAAGTAATAATACCATGTAAATCTTACTAATATTATAGAGGATGTGCGAAGCGAGAATGTGCGAAGCGAAGTAAACGCGTACTACCGTAAACCAAGGTCGACTTTCGGAT
This sequence comes from Cecropterus toxeus, assembly GCA_018249875.1. Lineage (NCBI taxonomy): Eukaryota > Metazoa > Arthropoda > Insecta > Lepidoptera > Hesperiidae > Cecropterus > Cecropterus toxeus. The sequence continues at coordinate 2,574 of DWNE01010461.1, forward strand.
ACCTTCAGTCCACGATTGTCTAAAAAAAACTTTTTCAAAGTATTTGCTTTCTAAAAGGTCTCTTATACAGATTTATTTAGTGGCAATGTAATCAATTGGTACCTGATTTTGTGTTTCGTTATGAAAACTTTAATGTCTTAATATATTTTGTATTCAAACAGTCTTTTCGCGCGGTTCATATCTATTTTGAGAAATTCAAGCTACTTCGCAAACTATTTCTCAGTTCAACTTTTCGATTTCATGTTTACCAAGAAGTAGGCAGTCAACAGCGCTTTTAGCAAGCCGAAGTCGCTCGGAGGTGGCAGTCTACTCGATGTAAACAATGCGAAGCCACCTTCAGCATCACAAAGTCGTTGCCTAAGGCGGACCCGGTAAACGAATCCTTATTAAACTTAGACGTTCAACTTATCCCTTGATTAATCAACTTATCTCACTTAAACAACTTTAAAGTAAGCCTTGAATATATTGACTTTCCGCTTTAATTGAGTTGCAAGTTTGTGTAGATATACTTAAGAAGCTCTCAATGATAGTTTTTAAGACGCATTATTTTACCGTTTTGATAAAGATGGCTATGTTTTGTGTATTCGCTTTAAGCAATATTGATAATAATTCGTCAATTAAGAAATAATCCGCTTCCTCGTTTCCGTGGTAACGCTAAGTCAGAGCCTTGTTTTTTCTTTTTATAAATATGAAGTAGCAAACGAGCAGCACCTGATCTGAAGTTGGCAGTGGTAGCCGCCCATGGACATATGTAAGCAACTTCATATAGAACAGTTCTACCTGAAGTCGACCACAGATGCCTTGCTACTCCCGAGGACTGAGATGGTCGCCTCATATAAAAGTGAGCTGTCGTCATCGTGTAGTCCCGAAGTAACATTGCTAAGTAGTCTACGTTAACATATGTGAGTCAGAGGTTAGTACACCACTTTATTCAAAGATTTGTTACATCTTCGTTTTTACTCAATATATTTATTTATTCAGTCTTTTTCATTCCTGGCTGCGCACGCGCATTAAGAGTATATAACATAGCGCATTAGGAGTGAAAATACATATTTATTCTAATAACATTAATTCAATTACTTTATGATTAGACTTTCCGTAGTTAGGCTGCGGCTGGTCAATCGCTAGAATTTCAAAGTTACAGAAACTGTTATGTTAACGAGTGTTTTAATGACTTCTATTTACAAAGTATACGTAAAATATTTAAGATTGTGGAACATCCCTTCATTATAGTTATAGTGAGTCGCAATATTGGTTATATTTGCATAGGATCATGATGGATTTCAATAAAAATATAACAACAATACACAAACCTCTATGGCAATAGTCACCGCGTCTTGCATGCGTGTTTGTGAGCACAGTTGATATTGATATACATGAAGACGCTGTTTCCTATGTCTTAATTTTTGGCTCTTATGAAATCCACGAGAAGAGAGAAGTCGCATTATTCTAGACTAGCATCACAGGGCTTAGTACTCATATACTATTTATTTAATATCAGTAAACTTAGAAAGGGCTCCTAATTAGACGTTCACATTAGACAAAAAAAAATCCTGGATCATTAGGACGAAAACGGACACTTCAATTTATGGAACAAATTTAACCTAAAAAGGTATTAATCTCGTTTTATCACTAACGAACAAACATCGTTTATCACATAAACTTATATTCTATATCCTTCAAAAATACATGCAAATGACACGTACTTATTACAAGTTAATTAAAAGTACAAAGAATTAATTAATATCAGTAATTAAGTTTAAGTAACCCAAATGCCTTTAGCGCTGTGTGTGTAATTGATTTTGGCAATTTGTAGAGCTAATTTTAAAAGTTAGTCTCGGAACCTTTATTTATTTTACACATATAAATAGTGTAAAGAGGTTGTTTTAGGTTGTTTGTATAAAATTTTTCAATTCGTTGAAATAAGTTGGATTCCCAATCGCTATAAATTACAGTATAGGTAAACCTTTCACCTATATTGAACACGGGCTATTCTCTGCAACCAAAAATTATTTGCCATCTTCATACGGATATCTTATGAGTCAGCAGTGCCACAGGGCAGATAAGTATCCTCTTGTAAGAAATAAATGTTATTGTTTTCGTCAGCAACAAGTGCACTGAGTATCAATAAATTTGTAACTATTTTCAACGTACTCCAATCTTTCAACCAGACTACAGAGATACTATTGTGAGGTGCTACAGAATATAATTTGTGTTTAGGGTTACATTTTTTAATTACTTCCAATTTATTTACAGCGCTCGATACAGCCAAAATAGGAACTTTGGGCATGTGTATCGAAAAATCATGTTATTTCTTTTTATAGATCAGATAATAATCTCTTTCCACGAATAGTAATGGGGTAACAAATTAGGGGAGCATATTCCACTTACAAAATCGTGGAATATTTTCCCCTAATTTGTTTATCTACAGAAAGTATGCCTGGATTATAGAGGAACTGTCCAAATAGACTCCAAATACATGTTATGTTTTTACACAGTGTGAATTATTTCATTAAGTTACCAATACATACATATTGTACTGTTAGGAGAGCATTTTGGAAAGTTCAAAAAAAAATATTTTTAAAAGAATCTCAAAGTCGTTTGGTGCGATTCTCCCTCTATATCTCATTATTTACTATTCTACTGAACGGAAAAAAAGAAAATTTTCATTCTTTAAAATAATAATAAATTACCTACAGTACAATATCTTGTGTTCATAAACTATAATGGCCACGTATTACAAGAATAAATTAAATGAAACTAAAGTGAATTTTGTACATAGTAGCAAATTTGCTCATTGTTTTATATATAAATGACATATATGCCGGATCGAATTAACTGGCATACTACCAAGGAAATTATTATGGATCGGTTGTCTAATCTGTTACTTAGTCTATGACACGGGCAGTCTATTCGGTGAGCCGAGGGATTTGTTTTTAATAAAAAATTTATGTCGACACGAAGCTGTTATGAAGTTCCAAATTAATTTAGGCTGGTTTTGAAAACTCAATTTTCGGTTTATTTTATCCGCCAATATTTACTGAATATCAATTATCCGGTACGCCGTTGTAGCCAGGGCGTCGCTCCCATCAATCTACTTTGCCCTTTCAACAGCCCTGTGTTTAATATTCATGCCACGCCTATTCATATAAACTTTATTGATAGGTGTTCATAAAAAACGTTTTTATTCAGAACAGCATTGGTCAGCGTTTTTATTCAGAACAGCGTGGTCAACCACTAAGCATCGAGCATTTACATGTTATGGTATTTAGGTCGACCTCAAAGTATTTTTTCTATGAATTATGTCTGCTTTTTAGGGCCTCAAAGGGTTCTTTTTTCTATGAACTGCCGGCTTCTTAGGGTTCCGTATCCATAGGGTAAAACGGAATCCTGTCACTAAGACTCCGCTGTCCGTCTGTCCCTCTGTCTGTCAACAGCCTGTATCTCACGAACCGTGATAGTTGAAACAGTTGAAATTTTCACAGATGATGTATTTCTGTTGCCGCTATAACAACAAATTAAAAACAGAACAAAGTAATATTTATTTTTGGTTCCCATACAACAAACGTGATTTTTTGGGATCTTTGTCAATAATGATACGGAACCCTTCGTGCGCGAATTTGACTCGCACTTGGCAGATTTTTTTATCTTTAAATAAAAGGAAAAGGATACTCATTTCTGATTAATTGCAGAGCTAATAAAGTAAGCTATTGCTAAATCCATGGAATTTGGACGACAAATACATTGTCTAATGTAGACATCGACAAAGAGATTTCTTGATATTTCCGCCCATAACGTACACAATGGAGATTAAATATTTGTTAAACTTTGATTCACTATCTACCCGTGCGATATCGCGAGCATTATTGTATTTAAGAGGAGTAAAGAAGCCTACTGTTCCTATGGCAACTGCCGCCCATGAACTGCAATCAAACCCAGAGATTCGATGGATTCGAACCACGATTCATATCATTTTACACTATTTTAACAAAAAGGTTGCTCTAAAAAAAAATCAATAAAAGTTCACTTTAAAATTATGATTATGTTCGATAAACAAATGTACATTAAATATTTTATAGTAATATCGTTTAACTCATCTACCAATAAAACTTTAACAGTGCTAGCAAGGAGCTGAAAACATTTCAAAGAACATTTTAACTAGATTTGTGTTAAGAGCAAGCTTTTTTGTAGATATCAGCAAATTGCTCCATCGCCATCGGGGGTAACGCTTGTCTTCAGCTCCGGACCTGTCTTACTAGCAGCGATTGTAAAACTTTATTATATTTTTGAAAAAATATTATTGTGACATATTACATATATGTAACTTGATCATAGTGCCAGTTAACAAAAAGCTGTTGTGTGCCAATTACATTTTATTATGTATTTTCTAAGCCTTTTTTGAGATAGTCTAACCACAAGAAGGGGTTCCAGCCAATCGTTGTCTGCGGTATTAAAATTGGACCATTACAGCCTTAACATTCCAACCAATAATAATAATAGCAACGCGTTTTACACTCATTATATGTTTTTCCTGTAACGTGGGTGATATACCTATAGACACAGAAATGCTCATACACAAAACCAAACCCAAACCAGAAATCTCACTATGTATAAGACCTATATATATAAATAAAAGAAGTTTATGGACCGACAACCATTCATCATCGTAATATACAAAGTAAGTTTCCTCACATGGCACTTTATTGGTATAATTTAAGGTTTTATAACAAAAAAAAGTATCTGAAATGTCACGACACGGATTGTTATGTTAAAATTAAACTTCGGCAATTAGTATTCGCTTGCGAAACTCTCTATGTGTGATACAAGGGCTTAACGGCGAACAATTTACGCAGACTCATTCTCACAGCATTAAATTCTCTTATACATTGCAGGAGCTTTAATAAAGCATAGTAGACACCCTCGTTAATACCTCTGGTACCTTTCCACTTGAGGTTTTTACGTTGAATGCGGAGGTATTCTTATTTACTACGGGCGTGATTTCATATCTATCGCGATACCAATGAGCTGCGACTAAATTTGTAAAGAATCTTGTACGAGTGTAGTACATAGAAAGTCATTGGAGCTTTGTATGTATAATGTACCTATGTGCAGTAAAGAAATTATAAAAAGAAAAACGAATTTGTTACTGGGCTGTCAAGCCTTGATCTAGAACTTGAAAATAATTATGTACTTAGTGAAAATTGATTGCGAAAAATAAATATTACTAAAAGACGCTTTCTACGCTCATAGCCCCCACACTAGGATTTTCTCCTGTGTCGTGGGTGCCATGGACACACAAACACGAATACACAAACACCCAGACCCAGAACAGAAATCTAAACTCATCATTCAGTTGCCTGTCTGGAAGGGGATCGAACCCGGGACCCACTGCGCGTTAGACCGGTATGGTAACCGCTCGGCCACGCGGGTCGTCAAACTAACAAACAAACTAAGAATATTAATATCATTAAAACTCAAGGAGAGACCTATTTTATTTAACAAGTCATTGGGCACAATTCAAATACAAAACACACAATACATTCATAGACCATACATTCATTTTTCAGCATTTTCAATAATATAATAAAATTAATATTTTGAAACAAATTGAATCAAAATAAATCGCATTAATGTGTCTCGGTATGATTTGAATAATATCAATTTTTACATCCGAGTATATCTTAGAAAATTAATATAATACTAGTTATTACTTTATTTATAAAAAATGCACAGTCGCGCCTAACATGTATAAAAACACACTCCTTGTACGATAAAACTTTAAAAAACTCATGTTCCCTATGTATTACTATTTCCTATACCGAAACGTTAATATAACTATGACCAATTAAGAGATGTATAAGAAGTGTCTTAGAGAAAGCTACATATATTTACCTACTTGTAATGTCTGTGCTTCTTATTCTGTGGAAAGTCTCATTTACTTTGCTTCATAAATTTACATTCCCACTTCAGCAGCAAAAACTTCTGTTTTTCGTTCTGTTAAACTAAATAAGCACTACAAAAGTTAAATGCATATTTTAAAAGCGCAGATTTCCAAGTATCAAGGTTGGCTGGTGAGTGCTCTAGTTTGTAAGTAGAGCAAGTACTAAGTAGGTGTCGGCTGATAGCCTGGCTTGGCTGAGCTTGAGTAAGAGTGATTAGTTTAATGCTACCCGATTAAATTGAAGTAGATCGTTAGAACTATACATGTACTCATATGAGTTGCGTTCATATTTTTTGCCGCTTATTCTAGAGTTGAAAGTATGAACAGTTAATTTTATATACACTATTAACACTAGCATGAAGCTGTTGTCTGATCTGATTGAAATATTTTACAATTATCTTTATGTTTGTAAATATATTTTTGCTATATCTATTTACGAGTTTTAAGAAATATTTTGTATATTACCTTATAACAAACGTAAGTATTAATAAATAAGAATCTTCTATTTATTTACTACTGATAAGACTAGAAGACCCGCGGAGCGGTCACCATACCGGTCTAACACGCAGTGGGTACAGGGTTCGTACCCCAAGCAGACAGACATTTGACAACAACTTATATATGAGGCGACCATCTCATTCGTCGGGAGGAGCAACGCACCTGTGATCGACTTCACATAGAACCCCAGTTCTATATGAAGTTGCTTACAGAATTCCATGGGCGGCAGTAACTACTTACTATCAGTTGGGGTGTATGCTCGTTTGCTTATAAAAAAATAAATATTACTTATTTGTTAGGTATACCTGTATATACTCCTATTCGCGTATATTACAAAGTAAAGTTATAAACACAGTAACATGATATTAAAAATATTTGAGAGAGAGGAATAAAATTTAATATTATATGAATATACTGAATAACTCGTCTGTATAAATTCCAAACACCAGAACTAAATTAGTGGTACGCTTTTACATCGAAACTCAATTAATCAACCTTTGTGGATTATGAAGGGTGGATTTATTGAATAGTTTTAATATCAATATACCAATTAGAAGTCGGTAAAAATTCCGATGTAAATTTTAAGATTTTCGTACTAATGTTACATTGTACATTAGATTTTTTGTTAGGTTATATAACACTAGCATACTATGTATATCTTCATTAGATCATCCATCCATTAAAAATGTCTTAAAAATATTCATAAATTAAATTTAGGAATTAAGTATTTATAAATTTCGCTAATACCTTGTAACGGTGAAATTTTCATTTCATTTATTATTTACCAAAAATAGGAACGTAATATCAGCTAATTATTATTAAAATCTTAATCCCTTAATTATGTAGGTATTTATTGAATAAAATATTGTTATTTTCAACATCTTACGCCAGCTTGAAAGCCTACTTTTCAGTGATGATACCTCCCAAGAGGCGAAATTATTTTTAGGGATGAAAAAAATTAATTAGGAGCAATTTTAGGGGCCAAAAATATTTATTACAACGCTTTAAATGAGCGTTTATTTTTTCACTTCATTAATTCAGGGAGAGGCGCTGATTTCGCTTTTAATTAAGTGAAACCGCAAAAGCCACATAGTTATTGATACGCAAGACTTGATTAATAAATTTTAATTAATTTCTTACGGAACGCCGATACATTTGAAATTTAATATTCGATTTTATAGTATACGAAATTACCATAACCATGTAATTATTTATGACAAAATTAAAATAAAAACACGCTTTCCACACTCACAGCCCCACACTAGGATTTTCTCCTGTGTCGTGGGTGCCATGGACACACAAAGACGAATACACAAACACC